>CAUHTR010001171.1:0-86858 GCA_959609185.1 Schmidtea polychroa
AAACTCCAAATTCAGATAATCAGCAGAAGAAGAAACTGACAATAGGAGTTTGAGAAACAAAACTAAGAACTAAAAGGGAATTATAATAGGAACTATAGAGTTAGAAAAGGAGTATTAAAGGAGTTCAGATCACAGAGCGGAATCAAATAAAAAGGTGAAACTTATTTTTAAATCGCACAAGGTCGAGACTATCCAGGCCGAGGTTCGATCAGAAATTGCGAGAAAAATCATGGTTAACTAAAAGTTGTAATTATTTATTGAGAGTTGTAAATTTACAATAAAACAAATATATGTTGGGAGTTGTGTTTGTCAATTTTGGTACACGTGGAGACAGAGTAACCAACGGTCGACTTTTTAGTATCATAAAACCCAACAACAGTGGCTACATTTACTATTAAGCTAAATAAACTAAAGCTTTGAGCCCAGAATTTCAGAGCCTCTTAGATTTTAAGAAATGATGTTTTTAAACAGGGAAATATTTTATGTTGTTTTGGGAAGACGACAATTAAAATTCATTTCTGGTGATTAAATGTTGCCAAGATGGATGCTGGTCTCATAGCCAATTTACTATTTTAATCATTTGAAAGCAGTTAAAATTTTTTGATTTTAACAGAATCTAAACAATTGTAGCATGACAGTAACATTTTCTCTTAAACCGAATCCATGTTAGTAGAGAATTTGACATCAAAAAGACTTTTATAAAATAGCCATAACACTGTTTTAAGAAATAATAAAACTCACATTATTAAAATTCAAGATCTCACTAATAGATGAAAACTCTACTACTACAAAAAAACTACAAACAAAATATACAAGAAATACTTGTATAACTCATTGATATTACGAAAACAGAAGTTAGTGGAATAAATTTATTTGTGAAGTTGTTATTTACATTTGGACATTAATATTAATTAAAATGTTTTAATTTTTCTAATTGATTCAAATGATTTGAATGTTATAATTTAATTTTCAATATTTTTAATATTCAATTTGATCATTTGTTTAAATATTCAGTGTTCATGTTCTAGTTTGAAATTATAGATTTTCAAAACTTATGATAGAAGAAGCGAAGTTAATAAAGCAAGGTGCCGAAGCAAAGATTTATGAATTAACATGGCATGGAAAACCAGCAATTATAAAGAAGTTCTTTCTAAAACATATCGACATCCTTCATTGGATAAGTTAATTTCTCTCAGAGAATGAGGAATGAAATTAAATGTTTAGTTTGGTCTTCACACTTGGATTAAATGTTCCAAATATTTATCATATGGATTTTGATCGTAGAATTATATGCATGGAATATATTTTTCCTTCCATATTAGTTAAAGAATATTTAAATATTCTTTTATCATCAAATGATGAATTATATGAAATTCCTAAACAAATGCTTGCTTTTAAGATTGGAAAGGATCTATCATTGCTTCATTCTAATAACATGATCCATGGAGATTTAACAACCTCAAATATGATTATTAGACTAAAGGAAGTCAATCAATATCAAGAACTTTTTAAATGAAAGCTGAAGAAATACCAGTAGTATTTATTGATTTCGGACTAGGCTTGAAACAGGTTTACCAGAAGATCTCGCAGTTGATTTGTTTGTCATGAATCAACTTTGTTAAGTACTCATCATTTAGGCAAACCATTTTTAGAAATGATTTTATCTTCCTACTTTGATGGACTATCAACAAGTCTAAAGCAAATTGTCCACCGGAAACTTGAACACGTACGCACAAGACGACGAAAGAAACTAGCGATTGGATAAATTTATTAATAAAATTTTTATTTTTCAATTAGATTTGTAATTATGTACATTTTGAATGGTTATTAAATTTTTAAATGAATTGATATGCTAAAATGTTGGGTTTTGTTTTAACGAAGTTTCAAAAAAGTAGAAAAAAATAATTTCTAAAAATAACAACAAATTTCGATTGTTGAAATTTACCGAAATTTTATTTTTACAAATTAGAATTGTGCGTTACTAAAATCGCAAATTGATGTTGTGAGGAAACTTTGAAAGTATGTCTTTCATTGAAACCATTAATATCAATTTTCAGATAATTTTTACCGCTTATTTAACTTGTTTGTTTCATGTTTAACACATTGGAATGCAAACCATTATACGGGAAATAAGTTTACCTTGACGTAGAACTGCAAGCTTGAATATCGCTGATGTCCTACATCCGCAATGACATCGTAATTGACCAAGATCGGGAACAGAGGTAGTCTTTACAATTATGGAGAGCTATTTTATGTTAGCCAATCCGGCTCCGAACTCCCCCCCCCCCCTTTTTTTAATATTATTAAATAAAACTTTCATAAATATAAACAACAATTGAGAATTTCTAAAGCAATTGAATTATCTTTATAGGATCATTTATTTAACTATTTTTGCTTTTACTAATAGTATCTATGAATATTTTTGAAAAATTATTAATTGTTTGCATGAATTAAAACCAGTTTTTGCAGATATAGAGAATCCAATTTTGTCTCTAACTCAAACCGAATGAGAACAAGCCAAAAATTTTATTTCTCCCTTATCTTCTGACAAAGAAATTACAAAACTGAAAATTTAACTCCTGGAATCATTCTTTTTTTGAGTTGAGAAACTTAATTTATCCGTTTCCCGCACTGACGGACCGATTTCCAGTGCTATCCTCAATGAATAAAAGAGAACAACTGCTTTTGCAAAAATTAAATTTTGGTGGCCACTATTTACATTGTTCCAATGAGCTTAATTTTATTAAATGACCATCAAATTACAAAAGGGGCTTTATGAAATCGCCGTTCACATCAAATGTTTTCCGGAATTAGACAATCGTGAAACACAGATCAAGCATCATTACTGCACCTCTAGCCAAGATTCAACTTTTTCAAGTTCATACGAAGATTTATGTTTTGAAAAATATTTAAATGAATTAGCTGTGGTGGGTTACAGGTAAGCATACATTTTACCCTCTCGTACTGTTTCCAGTGTAACCCAGAATACTGTTGGGCTAGAACTGATTTCTGAACCCAAAGTTGGGAATGGGACGAATGTGTCAGTACACAACACGCATACCCAGCATTAAGTTTACTTAAATAAAAATATATAAAACACCAAGTAAACAATGATAATAGAGAGATAAATATACCCAAAATAAAAACATCTGAATTAAAAATAAAATAAAACACGAGCAAGAAGTATTACACGAAAACTTACTCAAATATAACCGAAAGACATAAAACAACAAAAAAACAAATTCGAATAAAGGCGATTAGTAAAAATTATAAAAGAAAATTAAAGAAAATCTTCATAAAATCTTACGTAAGAAAATTATATCGATATTTGAATAAAAATCCAGAACAATTCATAAAAAATGGCGAAATCCATCATGACGGCCAAACGAACCAATAAAATTTATAAAAAATAAATATTTTAGTTTTAAAAAATAAATATTTTAGAAAGAAATCATAAAAAAAACAATTTAAAAATAAGAAATAGATTAAATTTAGCATGGAATGTTCTGGAAATGCTGAAATCCATCATGGAGGCAAATTTAATAAAAATAATTCGAAAATAAAATTTCAAAAATAAAAACAAAAATTCTTACTGAAAAATCGCCATCAAAATCGATAAAAATTAAAAATCGAATGTTCGAGAATTAAAATAGTTACAACAATTGGTTCCATCTAAAGATTTTATTGATATTAACACAGAGTGATCACTCTTAAATAGTAATGTATATTGCGTATAACTAACACATTGTATTGAATTACGCAATATACTCTGAACTGCTTCACATTTGGTCCTTGGCCTCTAATGTAATATCATTACTCTCCCCTTCATAAGATTGATGCCATCTCTTTAACCATTCGATTCGTCGGTGCCGCGTCGTATCTGGATATTGCATATTCAACTTGATGATCTGAAACAAATCTAAGAATTTTATATGGACCATCATATTGAATATCATTTTTGTTTCTTCTATGTGGTTCTCGTCTTACTAGTACCTCCTCCCCCACTTCAAAATGTCGTTTAATTCTTTTGTCTTTTTCGAATGTTCTCATCTTTTGCGCAGCTTGCTTGTTATTCTTTTGTACTTCTTCCGAATATCGTGTACTTGATGTTTGAGTCTAGAATTAGCGTGTAACGTTATTTTCCGTCCATATACTATCTCAAATGGTGAATATTTTGTAGAAACTTTGATAAGTTGCATTTATACTGAATTCAATTCGAGGCAGCAGTTCGTGCCACTGTTTTTCAGCACAGCCCCCTTTCATCGTAGTCACAAGTAAATCTCTCATTGTTCTGATAGCTCTTTCCACTAAGCCATTCGACTGATGTGATATGGCGAGGCGAATTCTTGCTTTATTCCAAGATTTTCTAATTTTTCCTTAAAATATTTGCTTCAAAATTTCGCCCTCTGTCTGTCAATATACTTTGAGGTTTACCATATTTGTAAATCCAATTGTTCATTAGCGTCTTCAAAATAGTTTTTTCATCTTGTTTGCTGTAGCCGTCAGACTTACTAATTTGCTAAACCTATCAATAATAACGATAACATACTTTTTGTCGGTTGAAGTTCTCTCCATGAAAGCAAACATCCATCACAATCTGTTCTAGAAATTCAGAACTTTCGTGTGGAATTAAATTTCCTTTGTCCTCCCTTGGTCTATTTTCCTTCTTGCACATGTGACACATCGTTTTACTATCTCTTTAACGGTTTCTTGCATTTTCGGCCAGAAAAATTCCCTTCCAATAATGAAACAGTTTCTTAATTCCAACGTGACATAAATCTTCATGTATTTTAATCACTAGTTTGATTGATAGCTTTTTGGGATTATCACAAGATCTATTTTGTCTGATTCCAATACAAGCATATCGTCCGATATCTTTAATCGATCTTTATATCTGAATAAAAAACTATTTAGAAACGATTCCTCCGAAAATCTATCTGATTCTTAAGAATTTCCATCACTTCCTGGAACAATTTATCTTTCTTCTGTTCTTCCATAATTTCTAACATTGTTTGTGTTTTTGTATCAAATTGATATATCTTACTCTTGACCTTTCTTGTTTATGTTGTGCATGTGCTGTCTGACACTGTGCACATAAACTACCCTCGATCCTTGATAATCCATCTGCGTTTGCATGTTCTTCACCTTTCCGGTATTTCAATTGGAAATCGTTATTCCGATAGATTAGCCATCCATGTCTGAAATTTGTGGACTTATTGCTTTTTTTATTCGTGTTCATAAATACTAAAGCTTTGTGATCTGTTCGAGCCACGAATTCTTTCCCGTATAAATACTGTCTAAAATATAAAACATATTCATGCAATGCCAATAACTCTTTCCTTGTTACGCAGTATCCCTTTTCATGGGCCGTCAGATTTCTTGAACCGTATGCGATAACTACTTCTGAACCGTCTTCTTTTATTTGACTCAACACTGCTCCAATAGCTTCAAAACTGGCATCAGTATCCAAAATAAATTTACGGTCTATACGAGGAAAATCAAGAATAGGAGCTTGTGTTAAAGCTTCTTTAAGTTGTTTAAAACTGTTTTCACATTTTTTGACCATTTCATTGTTTTATCACAACTCGACGCTGCTGCATGTAGGGGTGCTGCTATTTTAGCATAATCTTTGACAAATCGTCTATAGTAATTTGTCAAACCTAGAAAAGATCGAAGTTGTTTAGCACACTGTGGTTTTGTCGCTTCTGTAATTGACTTGATCTTCTCTGAATTTGTCTGTATTCCATCTTCACTGATGGTGTGGCCAAGGAATTTTAATTTGGTTTTGTAATTTCGCACTTCTCCGGATTTATTCTTAGTCCTGTTTTTTTTATTCTTTTGAAAACTTCTCGCAATCGCTCATTATGTTCAGACTGGTCCTTGCCATATACCAGAATATCGTCTAAATAAACAATTGCTCCATTAAACAATATACCCTCTAACATCGTGTGCATTAATCGCTGAAATGTTGCTGGAGCCGTTGATAATCCAAATGGAAGTCGATTGAAACAAAATTGACCTTCTTTGGAACTAAAAGCCGTTTTTTTCTTGTGCTTCTTCTGCTAATGCGACCTGATAGTATGCTTGTCCTAGATCTAAAGAAGAAAAGAATTTAGATCCCGATAGGTTATCGAGTAATTGGGATATGTTGGGCATAGGAAAAGATTCTCTTTCTGTCATCTTATTCAACTCTCGATAATCTACGCACATTCTTATTGAGCCGTCTTTCTTTCCCACCACAACCAATGGGGAGCTCCATGGACTTTTACAGCGTCTTATAACTCCAGCTTTTGTTAACTCTTTTATCATATCGTCAATTTCTGTTCTAGATGCATCGGTTGTCGTCTTGGAAATTGCATTGTTGGATTCCCAGATGTATTAATTTCGTGCTCTACGATTCTTGTGAATCCTAAAATCAAATCTGGCTGCCATAAATATTGACCCGAATTCATCTAATAATTTGTTAATTGTTGGCAATTCATTTCTTCCCAATTCCTTTTTTGCTTTTTGTCTTCTCTCGTCATCAGTATAATTGCTAATCTTTGTTTCGGATTCGATATTGTTAATTTCCATTCAACTGCACTCCAAATGCTTTCAAAGTATCTATCCCACCAATAAAACCTGGAAATATATTTTTAATAACAATTATTTTGATAGTCCTCATCTTATTGTGCCAATAAACATTTACTTCTGTACATCCCTGTGGTTTTTGAGTCCTGGAAAAACTCCACATATTTGGATTTCACTGCTGCTTAAACGTGGACTGCCAATTTTATGCCATGTTTCCTCATTCATCACTGTAATTGAAGCTCCAGAATCCCACAACATCTCAATCTCAACATCATTTATCATCATCTTGCTCCATTCTCTTCCATCTGACGTCGCATACCTCATTCTTTCTGTTCTGTCATTCCGATTTTCTTCCTTTACAACCCCATTGACGAAATGTATGCAATAGAGTTCCTCGTGTTTTTTTCAGTTTCCACATCATGAATTGCATATCATTTATTGATTCTCTTGTTTCTGCATCATCCGAGTAATTTCTTCCGTTTTCTTCGTCATGCACACAAGCTATCATTTTCTTGTTCTCATAGTTCTGTTGTTCTTTCCTTCTTAATAAATAACAATCACGAAATTATGCCCTCCCTTACCACATATCAAACATTTATCTTTTAGTGGACATTCATATCTTCTGTGCCCATATTCGCCACAACAAAACATTGGCCTGACTGTAATTCGCCGTTTCTTGGATCAGGAAGGCCTCTAGATCGATTGTATAATCTCTTGGCGATGTGTTTAAGCGAAACCGTTGGTGTCCTTCTCTGCACATTCCGCTCGACTGTGTGATTCATTTCGTTATTTCTGTTATACGAATTATCTGATAAATTCTCTCTTCTGTAATTTCCTTGGCTTCTTAATACATTGGTGTTACTTCCATTTGTTTCTCTTGTAAACGTTGCTGAATTTCTTCTCCTTGTTGCTTCCGCGTAACTACTCTTCTTTATTACCATAATTTTTTCCGTCTTTTTCTTTTGATTCCACTTTTTCGTAAATTTTAGCCAGTTGATTTCGTTCTTCTCCTGTCATCGATGGTTTCATTGTTAGAGCATCCTTTAATCTTCTGTCTCTGACGCGTCCAGTTATAATTTCATTGGCAATCTCCTCTACCCTCATTCCTGAATTAATAACTTCACTCACTAATTTCAATACCCTGATTTCGAAGGTTGCATATCTCTCATTTTCCTCTTGTCTAATTGCAGCAAGTTCTTTAATCTTGTCTATAATAGTCAATTTAATTGTAAATGTTTCGGAAAACCATTCTTTAGCTGCTTTATCTGTTGTTTTTTCTGTTTTGAAATTTTTCCACAGTGTAGCTGCTTCATCGCAAAGGAGAAAATCGAATGCTTCGGTCCTCTTCAAATCATTTCTAGCGATCCCAATCATCAATTGCCTGTATCCATTTTTCAGCTTCCTTGGTACATCTGCCGTCGTATCTTCTAATCTCCATATCCAAGAGTTCTTGCGCACGTTTCGGTAGCGCGTCTCTTGCAGACTTTTTCCCTTCTCCTCGAGTCGTCATTGTGTGAACATTTTCGGCGTGGTCGCCAGTTACAACAATTGGTTCCATCTAAAGATTTTATTAATATTAACACAGAGTGATCACTCTTAAATAGTAATGTATATTGCGTAATAACTAACACATGTATTGAATTACGCAATATACTCTGAACTGCTCACATTTGGTCCTTGGCCCTCTAATGTAATATCATTACTAAAATAATCCGGAATTTGTTTTACTGCATCAATGCACGCATGTATACTTACACGTCAAACAGAGGCTATATAAACTAACACATTTCGTCACTTAAAAAAGGGAAAAAAATGCAAATGAATATTTTTACTCTTATGCCAAATTTTTGGTTTTGATTTTTTTCTGAAATTGTAGGTAAGAACGATTTCATTGTGAATTATAAATTATTATCGAAACCTTGTTTTCATTATTTCTTTTTAACTATAGAAATGTAGGTTTGAGTGAGATCGTCAGTTATCATTGATTTTGAAGCGAGATCCCAGCCAACCCTGCACCTATGCACGTTATCATCGATGAGTACACAGTTCACAATGATCGCAGGCCACTGCCTGGCACGCAACTTATCAATATTATGGTTTTCTTTTTGTTCGGTCATCAGAGGTCGGCCACTTATGGTTCTACCATAGAGTTATGTCGATAAAACCCCTCTGTTATGGCAATAATTATGTATTAAAGGTCGACAGCGATGTGATTCGACTCCACACAACAGTAGGGCTTGTCGTAGCGGTTACAGTGGGGCCGTGTAAGCAAGCATTCTTCCCGACTATGAATGCATTACACAATTAAAATCACCACTAAAAATTCTGTACACTAAGTCACACTAGAATTATAATCGAGTAGAGCTCAGACCTAAATTAAACACAACAATTGCAATTCGAGTAATGTAGTCAGTTGAAAACAACTTTACTTATACGCTTGTCGACGTCATTGGTAGATAAAATTTTAGTAACCGCATAATGATTTTCTCGAAACTAACCGTAATAATATCATAAAGAAGTTCGACATGCGGAATAAGTCTAATTAATTATAAAATCCTCAATAACCGCCATATAGCTTTACCTCGTGGTTAAAATATAGATCGCTAATGCCCAAGTCAATCTTGAAATGTAAGGTCTGGGGGTAGAAAATTAACCTCTCATATTATCAATCATCAAATGTTATTAATTTGGCATTAAAAATAGTTCCATCAATTGTAAATCGTTATCAATAAATTATTATCGGCTACAAAAATGAAATATAGTATTGGAGAATGTAAAAATTAGTCAAACTTAATTCTATATTATGTATAAATACCTAATATCGCCAATCATGAAAGGAATTTATTTAGAAATTTCTTCTACAGCCGGAAACCTAATTTATATAAATAATTAAGGATAAATTGATATTACGACCAAGAACCGGAACCGTATACTCTCCTTCTGCTTAAATTATAATGTATCCAATTGCCAGTTATAACTTCGGAATTAATAGCACTACGTATGACCCAATTTGTCCCTCAAATGTGAATTAGGAACGCGAGTACTTATGAAAATTTACAATGATTTTATAAATGATAAATTGTAACTTTAATCTATATATCAAGTATAAATTAAAAGCCTTCTTCAAGTATAAATTGTGAAGTATAAATACCTACATTGTAAATTATAACTTAAACCGTTAATTATTGCTTGAGCATATTGGATTATGGCGCATTTATATAGGGTCAAATTGTAGTTCCTTTAAAAACATAATTTCTTAATTTTATGATCCCCTTTTAATTCATATAATCATCAACCACCACTTAATACAATAATTTAGACTATTTAACATATATCCTTAATTTAGGTTACCTTCAAAATTATAGTTGGAAAATTTGTCATCAAAAACCCCCAATAAACCATATAGTCATTAACAACTACCTAAATATATTAAATTGGCTTATCAGAATATATATTTAACTTATTTTATATTTAAAAATGTAAATTGTAAATTTTTATGAATGACCCCCCTCAACTTCATTTAGTCATTAACCACTACCTAAATATAATAAATCAGCTTATCATAATGTATATTTAACTTATATTTAAAAATGTAAATGGTAAATTTTTATAAATGACCCCCCTCAGATCATATAGTCATTAATGATAGCCAAAACGTGCTAATTTAATTTGTTTTCAGATGTAATCAACTTATATTACCTTTAAAGATACAACTTGTAATTTTTATTTAATCAACCCCTCAAATCAGGTAGCCATTAACTATTATGTAGGGATACTGAATTGTATCATAGTCATAGACAATTACATTATATTTCATTTAAAATTACAAATTCATGAGTTTTCTTAAATGACCCATGCCCCATAAATGGTAATCTTATAAATATATAAATTTACGTTTATTATTATTATTACCGTTATTAATGTTATTATTATTAATATTATTATTATTATTATTATTATTATTCTTGTCATTATTAGTATTATTCTTGTCATTATTATTATTATCATTATTATTATTATTATTATTATTATTATTATTATTATTATTATTATTATTGTTACCACTAGCATTATCTCTCTTATTAAAATAATTATCTGCATTTCATGAAAATAAAAGTTATAAAACAAATTATTGATTTTGGGATTCCCCTACCTCTAAATTTAGTTTCAATGGCCCTATCTTCCAATGAAATTACGGAAAATCACAAAAATCTATTTTTAGTAACACCCCCCCCCTGAAAACGACATCAATACTATTAATTTAAACTATATCCATATATGTATATATGTGTGGGTGTATATGTATATGTATATATAAGTGGATGTGTGTATGTACATACCGATTTATAAAACAACCTTATAAAAATACGATAACCTTCCCCCTCAAGACCCCCTGATGTGATGGCCACAACCCCTTTAAGGTGATGGAACGAGGATAGAGTAGTTTACTGAAGTAATTTAGTAGAATCATTTATTAATTTATTAAAATTATTGGATTTATTTTTAACTAAATCAAAAAGAGACTAAATTTATTTGTAACTAGATCAAAAAAAAGAAATACTAAATTTATTGATTTCGATCACCAAATTTATTTACATCATTGTTTCTTTGAATCATAGTCATACCAAGGTCCTTCGAGCACGTTGATGGACCATCCCAATGAAATACATTTCCTGGAGTTGGAAGACTTCTGGGTAATTCCTTATTTTCTGCTTCGTTTCTTTTGGTTCAATGACTTGCATATTGATTTGACGTAATAATGTTGGATGGCCAACTATATTCCTTGCATCTCTTTTTAAGTAGTCATTGTCAGATAATTCCGCCAGGAAGATTAGTTGGTGGAACTGACCAGGGGGCAATCAAACCTTTGTATCTCATTGAATTATTATAAACTCGATTGCTAAGGAAATCTCAAAATTTTCTCATTGGTGTTGTCAAACGATCTTTGCTCATTCGAGATGTCATAATACATTATTGATCAATAGTAATTGTTTCGGAGATTCGGCCGACTGCTGATATTCCTGAAATATTATTAAATTTTATGATATAAATGCTTAACATTTTAATTTATTTACATTATTATATCAAAATTAACTAAAATTATATATTTATTCGAAATTTGTTATTTAACAGTAATTATAATTACTATAATAAAACAACGAAAATTTAAATAATGTTAAATAACTTTAACAAACAAAAAGTAATAATGAAATCAAAATTCCATTACTTTAATTAAATTATTAGTTACCAACTTGTTCTAGTATTTTAACATAATGAATTCAAGTATATTAGGAAGTTAGTTTGGTCATTTGAGGAATATTATAAATTGAAAATTTAAGTAGATTAGAATTATTTACTCTTCATAAGAACTTTTATGATTGTAATGAATTTAAACTCATATATTAATATTACCCATAATTTACAAGTGTTATTTGGATTATGTTAAAATAGGTTTTAAGTTAACTTAAATTGAAATTTTCTTTTGATCAAGTTATCATGGGACTGCATGTTATCTTTATCATTTCTATCATTTCAGTTTATTAAGTTTTTTTTTGATTATTTTCTAATTTAATTCATTATTCCAAAAATTTCTTAAGGTATGTTTAATAAACTTTGGTTATGTTTCACTTAATTTATACTCAAACATGTTAGATGGGGTATTGTATGAACAGGTTTTGATAGATTAATGTATGATTCCTGATGACTTATGATCGTTTGAGGATAGAAAGTTTGTATAGGCATAGTTGAGGAAGTGATTATAATAAGGGACCTGCGTAAATCGGACATACATCTTCTAACGATAGTCCGTGAACCCAATGAGTGCAGACAATTATAGTGCAAATCATGCGCTCACTTTTTGCGAGTACTCACCCTCTTGATACAGTACCAACGTTGATCGCTCAACGGGTATCAAGCGGTAAACAATGTTGTATCTTGGGTTACGCTGGTAACAGCACTAAAGAGCAAAATATTTGATCATCAGTAACCCACCAATACAAACGCTTGCTTTCTCTACTTGATATTCGTTGAGTGATCAACGTTGGTACTGTATCAAGAGGGTGAATGCTCGCAAAAAGTGAGCGCATGATTTGCACTATAATTGTCTGCACTCATTGGGTTCACGGACTATCGATAGAAGATATACGCCGGATTTGCTCTGGTCCCTTGACTCTATTGTTTCCCCAAGTTCCATAACTCTTCCACTCAACTTCATCAAATTAACATGCAACACACTAATACGAAGATACGACAGTTTTATTTACATTCTAATTATATAAACACCTTATTGTTCGCGAGATGATTTGGGTGGCGACGATCCTGGTTTGACCGGGCGTCTTTGTTCGGCTAGCCGGAGTCGCTTTAGTCGCTCTCTCCCATCTCGGTCTAGTCTCTTGCGCTTTGGTTTGCCTGGCCTGGTTGCGTGAATTTCTGTCAGCTCCGTGGATACAGGTCGAATTGCTGCGGTCACGTAATCGTCGATCACTCTCTGATTTAGTTAAGTGCTGGGCTAAGTTTCGAAGGTTGATAGAGTTAAATCGGATACGAGAAAAGGAACCCCATAAAATAAATAAAATAAAATAAAGATAACTCTAACCGAAATCCCACTAACATAAAGAGAAATCAAAGAAATCTATTAAAAGAAATCGAAATAAATAATAAAATAATAAAATAAGGTACCTGTTACATATAACCGATAGAAGAAAAAATAACGTAATAAAATTTAAGGAAATAATGAAAATTAAAGAAATGGAGTACAAAATAAAACAATTCCTTAGTAAAATGTCTACTGAGAATTAAAACAAAATAATACATTAAAAAGAAACAACAAAAAATCAGCAGAGAAATAAGGAAAAACAACCAACATTAATAAAATAATAAAAACAAAATAAGGTAAATAAAATTTATTAAAAAACAATAAAAAACTACAAAAATAACAATAGATAATAAAATACAGCCTAACTGCGTCCTGATTGGACAAAAATTACTATATAAGTAACGCATAAAATCAGTCGATCATGACTTTTAACAAACCAATACAGGTAAGATTTTTTGTTCTAAGACGACTTTTAACAAACCAATACAGATTTTAGACCACTCAACCAATACAGACTTTCAACAGGACAAACTATAGTAACTACAACTATCAATTTTGAAAATTAGACTACGCGTTTGGAGACCAATCCCTTCAGGAACTACTTTTCGGGAAATAACTCGTACAGTCTGATCTAACTCTATTAACTACGGGAAAATTCACAGTATGGTTTGCAACTTATTGTTTTATTGTATAATATGTTTACTATTACACTTATTTTAAAAAGAAAAATTGAGATCAATAAAATTTATTAACATTCACAAGTGATTCTTCTTCACGGTACTGGCGACGGTGCGATCTGGAGCCTTCGGTCACATTGCAGAAAATGCCAAAACTGGGATTAGAGTTTCGGGAAATTCCGAAAACGAGTAGAATTATGAGATCGAGAATGAGATCAATGAATGGCACATTTATGTTCATCATGACTAGAAAATCCATAAAAATCGAATTATTGGAGATGACAAAAATTGGAATAGTCAACCCAGAGGAGATTGCATAGTGTGAAACGATTGTAGATTTGGTGGAGGCATTGTGATTGAAGGATCCACATGGCATGGTCGCCAGGTAATTATTTCTATTGTATTTATTTATTTAGTTTTCTCTTTTTATTACATTTGAGGTTGTGGTGGGTGGATTTGTCCTTCATGACGGTGTGAGAGTGGTGGGCAGCGATGCCTGTGATTCTTGGGTGTGTCATGAGGGGTGGAGAAACTCCGAGATGAGATATAGAAAAAGACAATAGTAATTCCAGTTTCATTGAGTGCGATCGAAAAGGCATACATCTCAAATATCCTCCATAAGCAGCATAAACTCCAAATATTTGTCCACGAGAAGCGTATATTTCCAATATTTCCCAGAAAAAAAACATATCTTTCAAACATTTTCCACGAGAAGCGTAGACTTCAGATGTTTTCCATGAATAGCATATAATTCCAATAATTTCCATAAAAGGCATCGAAGATTTCTATCGTCTAGATATTTCGACATAATCACACAGTCTCCGTTTTCGTCGTATGGCATAACGAATCAGATGGCATAGGTAAACTCATCTCGTCTAAGGAAAACCATTTGGAAGACCCAACAGTTAGTTGAATAGGAAAAATCCAGAATTTTGCAATTGCTGCTACCTCTGATTTCTGTGCTAGCGGTTGAACCCATCGTTTCACCGAAAATCGAAAATCTGACATCAAAACAGTTTCGTTGATCTGATGCTGTCACTGATAAGGTTGATAATCTACACAAAAATCAGAATCGTAATTAGCAGACATAAATATTTACCTTCAATATAAACGCATCTACCAGAATATCCACATCGACGATGCCTTATCTAGACATCTGCTAGGGCCGATTTTTACTGATCTGCGCTAAACATCTGTCTCGTCGAGCGGGATTACATCAACATGATTTTTTGTTGCATCATAACATAGATAACAACATCACCTTTGTGCCGATAACGAATCCCGCACACTAACACTAATGGGAGAGCAGATGAATCCCGATAAGAAATTTTGGAAACAGCGTGGGAAAATTTCGTACGTAGTTATTTCGAGATAACTTGTTCAGCCGACGACATTAGGATAACTAATCTCGTTTCCTTTGGATTTTCTTCTCGGTTTTCCTCGCATCCACTCGATCATCCGTAGACGCAATATTGTGCGATATTTGTAGCTAGAATTATAATTGTACTAATGAATTTAAGTAACAATTTTTCGCGACGTTGTGCCCGGCGTTGGCTGATTTTCGACTTATGTAAAGACCGAAAAAAAAATCATTTTTTAGTCCTACCAGAATCTTATTTTCCGCCTTCAAAATGGGCTGTAGTAAACTGCATCGCTACCGTTAATACCCTGTCACCAGCTGCGACTTTCCAAAAAATGAATTGCGTATCTCATACAATTTCCACGACAACTACACTACAAATTGTAACGATAATACGAACAAATTTCTACAGTCTTATGACACGTCAAGGGGAAAACATTCTCTAAATATCGTCCCGTAAAATTTCGAATTATTAGAGGGATTCGGGAATAATTTTTGCAGTTAATTACTTCATCTCGATCAAATCTCTCCCAGTCCCTCATTGTCCGGTTGTTATAACGTATCACATCTACCCTGGGTAATTCAGCTATGAGTACGATTGAGGTGTAGAGGAATGGGTGAATTAATTTTTTATAAACATAATTAAACGGCATGTATAATCTACCCTCGCCGGTCCGATTTCGAGCTTAAATTGCAACTGACCAATGAATGTGGCAGTGCGGTGCGTGAAACTGATTTGAATAAATGGGGTTTGCAGGGGAATTCTATTGGATGGGTCCGAAGGGGTTATAATTTTAGGTGACTTGAAGTGGAGAGCTGTTGACGAAAGTCTGTAAGAGCTATCTGATCGTATAAGAATGTATAAATGGTTGCTACCAATTATAATAGGGAATTTCCTTTTAATTCTAGATGTCAGTGCATACCGTTCCCAGCAAAGAACTTCGATCCTGTTTTTCTTGCGCAGACAAGAACGAGGATATACGAAAGCTGCACATATATATTGGGGCTCTGAAGAAACGTATAGACACATACGAGGGCACGTGGTTCTCCCCGCCACAAATGAAAGAGAAGCGGACTAAAATCCTACGTTTGGAGCACTGCCGTGACAGTCTCCTGGAAGAGAGCAGATGCCAGCGGCTAACCATCAAGGCCCAATCAGAGGCACTGCACAAGGTGTACACGGACGCTGAAGTCGCCAAACGCTTTCGGGAGTACCCAATTCAGGACGGGACCAACGTATTCCCGGTCCATCATCAGGCTTACGGGCATCAATACCCTCAACTAGCTGTCTGGGGCACGGGCCTTAACTGCCGCCCCTTTCTGAACCTATCCTGTCGAGCTCTAGGCCAGCGTCGAGTGGTCCGTCGGTCCACATGCCACATGTAGCTCTTCCTTCCCAAAATTTTCAACCCACTACCGATTCTACGTCGTCGATACGGAAACGTAAACGGCCTACGCGATCCGAGAAGAACCAAAAGCGCCGAAATGCTATCGCTGTCCTTATCGGTCGCACAATCAACCATCAAAGAGATTACCGCCACGCACTCCGTACCTACCAAGGAGATATTCCGAGTCGTCCCAGCAGGAGGAACAAAGTTCCTAGAAGATCGCCGATTACCAGTGGATATTGACGAAATGCTGGCCGAGGGAGAAGTTTTTCCTTGACTCGCGAATTAAAAGACAGTTACTTGACTCCAGTCGACTCGTTGTGATTTCCGTCATGCTTTATTCGTTTTCTATTTGACTCTTTGTACAGAACTCAGTTGCATGTGCCATTATTCGAGCTTACGATAATAAAATTTCTATCTGTGTTTTAGTGTATTCGATGTAGTATGTATCTGACGAGTGATTGCCTGACAGTGAAATTTTCTAGCAAGGTCGTCCCCTTGGACCAGGGTCGCACCAAATTATATGGTTGAATCAGAGTAAGTCCTTCTACGGCACCTTTGAACCCGAATTGCGAGTTTGCTAAGAGTAGTCCTAAGGTAGGGGCTCCCTGTTAGTAAATTCCGACCTATGTGCGCAGTACCAACGTGTGACATCGCCACGGGCACACATAAGGGAAATTAGCTAAGGTCATCTTGGATATCCAGGGAACCACACGCTGAGCAGACAGGGACAGTTTTATCTTGTTTTAATTTTCTTCCTTCCCGGGTATTCAGCATAAGTCTACAATATACAAAGTTAGAAAGGTTTAATGAGAAAAAAATAAATTCATACATACAAGTACTGTGCACAAAATTTCTATAATAAAAATACACATAGTTAGACAATAATTAAGGGACTCATTTTAAATATAAAAAAGTAATTACGGATATTTTCGAAGAAAATTTTGATATTTCCACCAACAATTATTCCATGCAAACAAATATATAAGTTTCCTTTATTTAATTTATGTTTTGTGATAGAATTTGTGTTAAAAATTATTGAATTTTACTATGAAAAATTATTACAAAAAATGCAAAGAATTAAAAACACGTTTATAAAATTATTATTATAATGAGTTAAATATAATTCAATAATTTCCATATTAATATTTGTAAGACTATAGGTCAAAAAATACATAAGGTTCACGATATTTCAGCATAACCTTTGAAATAAGCACTTGATAAGAACTATACCGAAATATCATTAAAGGAGCAAATAAGTGCAGTGCACGGGGCAATTTCATAAAGTGAGAAAAACGGTATTATATATACTGCTACTTGGATTTCTGTGTCCCATTGATATAACTAAACAAAATAAAGCACCTTCAATATTTTCCTGCTTCTTTTCACAAAATCGTTGATTACATTGTCGAAGAAATTTTGTTTGTAAGATGGAACTCTAAAATATTATTGCAAGATTTCGTAACCGCAAGGTATTCATTGCACATTTTAAATAGTTCTTAATTAGTTTAAATTTAGTAAAATGACTACCCCGGAAGGAACACCCTTTTGACCTTTTAGCTACGCACCTAAGCTAACAATTAGATGAATATGACACGTAACAAAGAATTATAAAATTAAATTTTTGAAATCAGATTATTGATAATTAATTAAGTAATTAATTAAATCAATAACATTTCATGAGCAATAAGAAACAAGAACGTATATATAATAAAGACCGAATTCAAAGAATCAAAGAAGCATCTGAAAAGGCGAAGCAGAATGATCCCAATTGGAAGAATGATGCGCCGGCGAGTATACTCCCTGATGAAGAAGATGATATGCCAATAACACAAATGAGAACCCCTCCATTTTTAAAAGAAATGGAAAATAACACTTTAGATCAGGGTGTTGGTTTATCTAAGAAATTAACTCTAAATGAATTAACACAATGCAACAAAGATTCCAGTCAACTGCAAGACATAATGAATTCGAGTAATATCCCCAGAAATCAACACAAAAATGAATCAAGATCCGTAAATTTTTTAGAAAAATCTCGCATGAAAAAAGTAAAGGAAAGAGACGATTTAAATCGACAAACAGCTGAAAGTCTTGATAAGGCTTCAGAAAGATGGCATTATCAATTGAAGGAATATAATAAAACTAAAAACACTCAAGATTCAACAGGAGTTAAGTTTTCTCTATTCAATGATGAAGTTGACGGACATGATAAATCAGAAAAAGAAAGAAATGAAAAGAGGTTAGGAAACAGACGGGTATCCGGTGATTTCGTAGATAGACTAGATTTGTTACTGCAAAGAGGGACACGTCATTCGAAAATGTTTAGCAATATGAGTAATCTTCGTAGAATTAATGAAAGGTCTTTTAATCGGTGGTCAGGAAAATTTGATAAATCTTCGTCTATGTGGGACTTGAGATATTCTCTTTTATGTAATAATCGTGAAGGAGGAATCCGTAGCAATCATTTTACTTCTGGTTTAAGTTCATTGAAATCGGAATCTAACTTGTTATCCCACAGAAATCCACTCTGCGATTTACCTGCAATGCATAACACTGGCTTTCAATATCCCCCGGGTCTTATAAATAATAATGCAAGCATAAATCCCAATTTGAATATCAACCCGAATTTCCAGTACCACTCAAACATGGGATTTCCGCAGAACTATAATACCCAAAATTTTAACCAATTCGTACCGAAGCTGAATCAAATTCAAACTCCAATTGCAAATTCTGTAAATTTATCACTACCAAATTCTAATTTGCAGCCTTTGATAAATACAAATCAATTTAGTAACCCCTTTGAAGTTCAAATTCAAACCAATCAGCCTCCTTTTCCTCAAAACGCAATGTGGTCGTTAAATTTCCCCCAACAGTCTTTTCAACAAACATTTCCCAATATGCCAAATAATTATTCCCAAAACTTTTACCTTCTAACCCAGCTGAAATTTGTCTTAAGACCAATGAGCCTATTATTGCCAATACCAATTCATCCAGTACTGAAGGAAATAAATCCTTTGAATCGGTCACGCGAAAAATTGATATTCTCGTCGAAAAACTAGAGGTTCTCAACTCAACCGTAGACCAATTGAAATCGGCTCAGACACGCCAAACTGAGAATTCTGTAAATAAACCTCAAAGATATGTCAATGTTTCTTCAGAAGTCGAACGACTTCCAGAGAGTAAAGTAAAGGGTATTTATCGTCCTACAAACAATCCTTGCAATTGTCCAGATTGCAAAAAAACTCCAGATAATCAACAAATTTGGGTTGATCGAAAAGTGAAGTTTGATTTAATTAGAGAAAATGACAAAGAGAAAAGAATTGAAAGTAAAGAAATTGTAGAAGTAGACACCTCAACCAACCTAACCACTACAACTAACAACCCAATCGAGGCCGAACAAAGTTTCACTTATCCGAAAAACTGTCATCCTCGAGCGGTTCAAAAACAATTTAATCAAAACCTAAGAATATCCGATCAATTCCAGTCTTTTCATTTACCTCCTGAATTGTCCAAAATATTGGAACCGAATATTAGAAGAAACAGTTAAATAAAATTTACTTACGAAACGGAAAGTATAAACGGAAACTTAAATAGTCTTTTGTAATTCAGAGTTTTTAACTGATATTAATAGCACATTTGAAGTGTCCATATTATTATATTTCAGTATTACATTGTCAAATAAATCCGCACTTGAGAGTGTAACGACACTTAGAAAAAACTTAATTACAATTAGAGTCAAGGGTTTTTAAGGTCCTCAACTTCTTTTCATACGTTCGAAAGAATTCTGTATATATACATAAGTTTGGCTACCTAATTTTGTTATAACTCAAGCCCCATCAAAAGTAATAGAAACGTCTTTAAAAAGGTAACTGAAAGTAAGCGAATGATGTAAGAAAAATAGACCAGCGGGTCTTAGCCGGTAAAGTATGCCTCTCTAATGGGTTTTAAAGGACGTGTAACTTTGGTGGGTTGCAGGTAAACCATATTTTACTCTTTTGTGTTGTTTCCAACGCAACACAGAATACAAAGTCTCACTGCCACTCGACACCCTTCGAATGAACAATGTTGATAATGTGTCGAATGAGCGCATGTTAGTAAAAAGTGGTCTCACTCTGGTGAACTATAATTATCTAATATTTTGATGGGTCTATGGACTATCGATGGAAAATATGTGTCCAATTTACCTCACGGTTCCTGCCGTTGTTTAACGCTCAGCGGAAAACATACAAATTGTAAGAAAATTAAATTTTATTAAACACAAAAATAAATTATTTTTCGCATTTTTAATAGACTTTCAGATGAACATCTGATGTTCCCAGTTCCAGACTGAAACCCTGCATATTATCGTCAACCGAATGTTTTAAATTAATCAGTAAAACAAGTTTAACAATTTCATTAAAGTTCTCATCTATTTCGATTTATGTTTAACTACAAATTATTATCATGTTCAGTGGCGGCTCGTACTCAAAAAATTTGTGAAAACAAAAAAAAAATTCAAAATTTTTTTTTATTTATATAAAAACTCAATTCTTCTTGTTTTTCTACAAAATTCTTTAATTACTAAATCATGAAAATTGTCTTTAGTAGCCAACTATTTTTAATAAGTTTTTTTGAAATTTAAAATAGAATTTCTCAAAATTGAAGTGCAACAATGCTTGCATTGCTTATATGGACGAGCCGCCACTGCATTACCCACAATATCCGGGACCTCAACATATTCATTCTTGATCATTCACGAGCTACTCGACCTTATATATCTCGTTCCAGGCGTCCTCCCATAACCTGGACCATGCCTTGTAGCTGAATCTTGCCACAAATTGGTAACAATTTGGTAATTTATTTAAATTTAAATAAATTAATTAATATTTAACATACCGAAATATGTATTGCAAGAAAACCGCTTATTCAATTACGCTTAATTTTTGATTTAAATATTAATTTAAGTAATAAAATAAGGGCAAATTAACATTTTATAAATTAAATTTATTATGAATTAATAAATATTTCAAAGCTAACTAATAATTTTTTCATTTTTATCTTACATAAAAATGATAAAATTTTCACTAGATCAAAAATTTACAATTTTCTTAAACAATTTTCGTGCTAAACATTCCATTAGTAGACTTCATCAAGTAAATGAATATGTACCAGTAAATTTTTATTTAACATTTTCCCCAAATGGCACAGAAAATTTGCCGCAGCAGTTTTTGCCCAAATTTTACCCAATTCTATTTATTCATTTAACCAACATAATTACAAATTCAGAAATTATTCGGCATTTAGAAGTGGATTGAGTGAATTTTTTTGCAATTCAATCAAAGACAAATGGTAATACTTTCGATTTATTATTATTATTATTATTATTATTATTATTATTATTATTATTATTATTATTATTATTATTATTATTATTATTATTATTATTATTATTATTATTATTATTATTATTATTATTATTATTATTATTATCATTATTATTATTATTATTATTATTATTATTATTATTATTATTATTATTATTATTATTATTATTATTATTATTATTATTATTATTATTATTATTATTATTATTATTATTATTATTATTATTATTATTATTATTATTATTATTATTATTATTATTATTATTACTGTTTTTTTGTTTGCAAAATTTTAGGAATATGAAGAAAAACCTTGAAACTCTAATTAAGTATTTGAATATAATTATTGTAAGAGGAACTTTGTTTAAAAAATATCGAAAAGTTTGCATAAAAATTTCAAATTTCACTTGATGTGGTTTTAGGGATTTTCTCTTCGCGCCAGGTAAGTATACAATATTGCTGATTCAGCTTTATTGCATACTTTTCCGGGTACACTGGAAATCACAACATTTGCTTATTAGCTTGGTCACAGAAAATATGTAAACTTGTAAATATGGCGTGTGAAAATCATAATTACCTCTGCGGACTAAATTATTATTATTATTATTATTATTATTATTATTATTATTATTATTATTATTATTATTATTATTATTATTATTATTATTATTATTATTATTATTATTATTATTATTATTATTATTATTATTATTATTATTATTATTATTATTATTATTATTATTATTATTATTATTATTATCATTAAGAAAAAATTAAATTTCATTATTATCAATCATGGAGTTAAATGATAACCAAGAATATAATTTCATAAAGGAATGAAGTAAACCTTTAATCTCCAAAAATTTTACTTGCTCAAAATTTGTTCCTCAGCGAACGTTGGTAAAAATAATGATATTAAGCAAGTGGATTCTAAATTTTAAAGACTCGTTTGATAAAAAGAATATTCCCAGTGATAAAATCAAGTTAAAGTTAAAAAAATTTGTTAAGATTTCAATTATGTCAAAAGTAAATTAGAGGGAAATTCATACAATGAATTGTTAGGAACTGGAGTATGGGAGTTATTGGAACAAATGAACATGTTTTTTGAGAATGTTTATCAAATTCAAGAAGATTTTGTTCTCAACCTATCTCATGTATCACACGTTACATCTAGTTCAGAAAATTCCCAGTTCTCAGGTCATCCTTAATTTAATTATATTAATAGTAAATGGAATTTGATATAATGTAGGCAAACGAGAAATAATGTGTTAATACCAGTGATAGATGATTGTCAAAGTCATTCACATGAAAACATTATCCCAGCAAAATTTTATGTAATCAAATAAATACTTAAATCATTAATAATTATTTTCCTACATGTTTCAATTTAATTTAACCCCTTAACGCGCACTGACGTATATATTAGGGTGGGTCGAATGTTAATAAATTTTGAGTTCAAGAAAGGAAACATGGTTAAAAAGTTGTATTTTGGTATAGAAAAATCGAATCAAACCATTTTACTTAGATTTATGGACATTTACTGCTCCCAACTTTTCTCCGAAAATGCAGTTCAACATAAGTGTGAAAACAATGTAATTTGGCAAATCAAGTTTTTCGCTTCTGCTGAATGCTGTTCAATTTCTCTCTCCCTCCAGTACTTTCTCTGACGTCGTAATTTTGCGGGATCGATGATTGTTTGAGAGGATAACAGTTCCATATCTTTCAGAAAAGCGTTTACTAGCAAACACGTGTCTCTGTTGCTCACACCACATCTGTCAACAGCTTTACTTAATTCAGGATAATGTCTTCTATTTTGAAATTCATCACATTCTTCTACGCTTGACTCTGAGCTTTCTGTTGAATTGTCTAACTTATCTTTACTTTCATCACTAGCGGCTTCACTCTCCGTGTCACTTCTTGAGGTCGGATGTAGATCGTTAACTTCAGTGTCCATTATTTCATTTTTCATTTGTTTTCCTTTTCCTGTAGGGCTGCTTTTCGTTTGTTTTCTCTTCAATTTTGAGGTTTCCTGTCTGTCCGTATTTCCGATTTTCATGTTTCTGGTAGTTTGTTGGTCAATCCAGAACTCCCACTCTAAGGTAGGAATTTTCAAGGCCAATCGGCATGTACACTGACTTCTTCCACGAGCACCATCATTAAAACATTTGCAGCAACATATGTCAAACAATTTGGAAAACGAGCTTAACTTATCTTGAAATTTGGCAGATGACCTCTTGCATACTGGATACTTCTCTAATTCACGCACTTTTGATATTAGTCGCTTGACACGAACCACAATACTACTGAACTCAACAGTTGGGATACTTGCCTTCATATAAATTTCCTTCACCTTATTTGCGAGAAGAGTTGCTTGTTCGTTAAAGCCAGTATGAAATTGCGTACATTTCTCATTGTAACAGTAATCACGAAACACATCTTCACAAGTAGGTAATTGGTTTCTGGGTAGTTCACAAGTTTGACCAAACAGACAATGACGTGATTTACTTCTTGTTTTGCGAAATTGCTTATTTCTCTGTCCCTTCATAACTGCTCTTCTGTACTCAGCTCTGGCAAAATAAAAGTGAATCATCAAGTTAACTTTTTTAATTATGTCCAGCAAACACTTGACATCCAATCGAAACAAATTAAATTATCTGAGTTTAGACTGACTAGTAGTATCCATGTGGATTATGTGTTGACTGTAGTGTGTGTGTTAGTATTGTTCAGAAGAAATTGTCTTTGTGAGTGCTTGTGTGAAGGTGCTTCCGTGAATTAACCTCTCTATACATGCACGCGTTAGCTTGGACTTGTGAATAGAGCATGTCAAAAATGGTCTTTCTGCAAGCGTGTGACTGCTTGCAGGATGAATTTACAATGGCACATGTGCGAGCATTTTTACTGGGATAGTACTAATACATACAAACAAAAGTTGTGACCTGTAAACCCTTTTAAACAGCAGTCTTTTGCAGGGATATTTCATTTTCTAGCATAAGCACAACTTTTTAGGCATGTTTGGAGAAAAAAAAATTTTTCGACCCACCCTAGTATATATACGTTCGCGCAAAACCGGACAAAATGTGCAGTGACGTGATAGTTTTTGAATAGTTTTAGTTTATTATTTTTCAGCTAATAAATATTATTATTTTATTGTTACATTATATTGTTATTTATTGAAATTGGTCCAAATATATATTTTCTTAAAGAAAAAAAATTGATTTTCTTTGGTCGTTTTTTTTTTAAATTGTGCGTTAAGTGGTTAATTAATCCGGAGTAAAATATTAGATTTTAATAANATATATTTTCTTAAAGAAAAAAAATTGATTTTCTTTGGTCGTTTTTTTTAAATTGTGCGTTAAGTGGTTAATTAATCCGGAGTAAAATATTAGATTTTAATAATTTTTAATATACGGAAATTATTCAAGTTTCTTTTATATGGGCCTCTTTTTGTTCCTATTACATTGAGTAAATCGAGAAGCAGATGTAAATAAAAGTTTGTATATTTATTAACACCCTAGCGCTAAAACTTTTTATACAGTCCTCTTTCGATAATTAGAGGTTTATATATATATATATATATATATCATTATAATTTCAGAATTTCAGCACCGAACAATCTGATTTGCACCTCCTCACAGACAAGAGCAATATTTACCTCATCATTTTCGTCACCTTGTTGTTGATAGTATCTTGCATAGTGTCATTACTGAGTAAATATTTTGTTTATATTCATGCAATTTCATAATTATTATATTTATAATGATTATATTTTAGATTGAATTGGAATAAAAAAAATTTAAATATAGATTTTTTGCGTAGGTTCCAGGAATTTACATGGTTGTTTCTACGACTATTACCTACATTCACCAAAGGAATGTAAAATAAACCGTCCGTAAATTTAAGGATACTCGGTAATATTTGGGAAGTTTACAGTGAAAGCTAATCTTTATTTTATTAAAGAATAATAGATTCTTAACTCTTAAGGATAATCGCGAAGTCATAGTCAAATGTTGAGTTTGTTGTACAAGAAAAAAGCACAAAATTACTTTAAACCATAAAGGCATAAGTAAAATACATTTTAAATGGTGCTCCTTTTGGTTAGATAATTTGAAAACTATTTGGTCTAGGCTTTGGGTCGACATCCATGTCAGACACTTAGGTAAACAGTCCACAGACTCCTGAAGTTTTCATTTTTATCAACAATACCAAGTTTGACGTAAGCTGATATGAAGCCTGCGTTCGACATTTAGGTATAAGGTGATCCATATAACATATACATTCTAACTGTTATTTTATTTTTAATCAGTTAAATAATTATTAATAAGTTATTTAATAAAAGTTTAAATTGAATTTTGTTTTAATTTGTAACAATCTTTTGTTAAAAATAACATTTACAATCTTAAAGATATAAATACTGAAAATAAAAATGCTCACAAAATTATTCTAGTTAGGCTCAACTATTGAACAGTAACCTTTGTCACGTATACCATTAGGTTGCTCGTCGAAGGATTTTGGTGGCACGGCAAAGCAAAATGACGATAAGTGAACCTTTATATGAACCCTTGTCACTTTAAAAAACTTCATTGATAAATATATAAATTTCAACTTTATATATTATTTTCCATAATTGTAAATAAATTATTCTTTATACTCTCTTATTGAGAGCACTATCATCCTTAGCGGTTTTTCCTTATATATGATTTCGTAATTGTGCCATAAAGTAAGTCAGAGAAAAGTTCCCAGAACCTAGCTTTTAATTGTTTTTATTATTTTTGGCCCCACTGCCATGCATTTCCATACCCGCCCCCCTCTGATCAGGCCAAAGTCAATTAATATTATGAAATTTGCAACTAAACATTTTTATCTGCTAAATATGTAACAGCATATACAAAAATTGGTATTTTCCTTGACATTTATATCAAAACATTTATTTTAAATATTTTTTAAATGAAAGGCCTCCCAACTTGATTTGCCTAAATATTTCCAATCAACCGCAAATTGGAAAATTGCTTCAATAAACAAACGATAAACAAAAACATAAATGTCAGATTTATTTTTATATATTAAACGCAACTGCAAATATATCTCCCTGTAAACTTAATATGAACTTTTCGTTTTTTGCTAGCGGTCAATTTGTAAAAATTATTAAAAACATTCATAAAAAACCACCTATTGGCATATAATGAAGTTTTGGTAGGATATAACTCTGAATCTGGATCCTAACGTTCAGTAGAAAAATCAGATAAAGCCCCACAAAATTGAATGTATTTATTGATCACAAAAATATTCACTTCGTCCATATTGATTATAATTTAAAACCTTAAGATAAAATCCAAAGGATTCCCCTCCTGAAACCGGGATGTAATTTGACATAAATTAGTAGTTTGTCCACTGCTAGGAACTAACAAGTAGTTATTGATGTGTTTCCCTCTAAATCAGTGTTATCCAAACTTTTTTGAGCCACGGCACACCTAAATTTTTTTTGCTTTATTTGCAATTTTTTATTGCACTTTTACTAATCTTTTAATAAGAAATGAAAAACTTATTTACTTGAAATAAATTTAATGTAAAAAATTTTCAATTTAGAAAAATTAGTCAATGAAAAATTCATAAAACATAGTTAATGAGATTTATGTGCTTGATGTAAACAAATAAATTTCGCACTTAATTGACTGATTAACATTTAAATTTGAAATAACTGTTAAAATATTCACAATCAAATTGCCTTTTATTAAGTTGTTTGGAAAAACAGGGTTTTTTTTCACAGCACACCTGGGCACCCGCCGCGGCACACAGTTTGGACAACACTGCTCTAAATCATTTAAGTAACCAATCAAATTTTCAACTACGACATTTTCCCAATGATCTATGAGTTTTCATTGAATAATAAATGATAAAAATGAATTAATATATTAATTTGTTTTTTCTCTCCAACCTCTCCAAGGTACGTCAAATCATTTTAAATTAATTTTATTCGTCTTCAATTTTTAATTTGTCATCGGTTAACATTCCTTACTCCCTTCAACATTAATTTTTACATTTTGAATATTTAATTCAACTTTAATTAATTTCTAACCATTTCTACTTTGCATTTTATTTTATACATATTTTACAGCCTCAGGATACTCAAAAATAATTAACTTCCCATTAAAACCATTAAAGGTCAACAACAAGACTTTTATTTTGTATATTTAATCCAAATATTATATCTTTTTCCGATTTGTCAAAATCCATATTGTTTCTTTTTCTTTATTTCTATAAGACCTTATTATAAGGTTGCCAGATTTCCACGAAGACAAACCGGGACAATCCCGGAAAACGGGATGTCTGGCAACCCTAGGTAACTATATAAAAAATTAAAATAATGAACCACGTATAAATTTAAAAATCAATAAACGCATATTTTAAAATAATTTAATAGCTTTAAATATTGTAAATAAAAAAATAACTTTCCAATGACGGTCATAGATTAAATTAAACAAAACAAAACTTAACCATCTGTCATTCATAACAAAAACAAACTACCCAACAGGAAAAGTTTCATATTAAAACCCATCGAACAAGAAAGCTAATTCGAAAAATAGAAAAAGTGTGATAAATAAACGAAACTTTGGAGGCAGTTGTCCTCCAAAATTTTTAATTTTGTTTGGAATATTGCAATGCAAAAAACCGGGACAATTGAGCGTTCCGAAGACCTCTTTCGGGACACCAGGACAATGATCTCAAAATCTGGACAATCCCGGAAAACCGGGACGTCTGGCAACCCTACTTATTATTATATTCAAATTATGCACTTTGAGATAAATAGAGTACGGCGGTGGTTCCCAAACTTTCAAGAATAAGACACTTTAATAAATAGAATTTTTCGTGACTCACTTAATTAATAAATAGTCAGAAAAAGGACAGAATAGCTTTATTTTTAAGAATTATAAATTTAGCTACAAAATTAAAAAAATACAATTATGAAAATAATATTTCATTTAACAATATTAATTTATCAATTAAGTGATAGGACCTAATAAAAAATAAATCATTTATTGTACAATATTATTTATTTTTGTAAAGTTAAAAATAGGTCATAACTTTCAAAATGTCTATTATTAAAAAATATGATTCTAATATTTATTGATAAATTCATAATACTTCAAAAAATAATAAAACAATTTGTAGGGACACGAAACTAATTTTCATAAACTTTTTATTGAAAACAAAAATGAAAGCGATCATAGAAATATTAGCTCCAACAGTCAATGTTACCATGAAAGCATGGGCACTTAATCTGGCGATTGTAACGAGATTGATGATGAACTCGAATTTTGGCATGTAGACTCCAATATCGTACGATGTGAAAGTATTGGAATCTTTATCTGGAATAACTTTGTTCATCAACTCCTTTTGGCAATCGAAGACGGATAGGTCAGTCCGGCTCTCGTAACGAACTTTATCATGAGAATTACTAAAATCGCGAATTAGTATTCTAAGGGAAATTTCTTTGGTTGAATAGAAGGTGTTGATGATCAAGCTCATGAACAGAGATAGCTAGGAAACAAAGGTTTCAGCTTCTCGAATGATGCATGAATGGTTTAATATCGTTTTTTTGAATGAAAAGAATATTTAAACAATAATTTTAATTTAATTATAATTAATTTAAATTTAATTAATTTTATAATATATTTGAAGTTTAATTATTAAGTTGATATTTTTATTAATGTGCAAGTCAGAGGCACTACACAATTTCCTTCAACCCACTGCTATATATGTATATATTTAAAAATAAATAGTACAATAAATGCCTTTTTAAAGAAATTATATATATTTTTAAATTGATCAGTGTTTATACTGCATTGCCCGAGGATTTATTTTATCCTCCTAAAAATTTTTTATTTTCAAAAAATGATTATTTATTAACAATATTTAAACAAAGTGCATCTTTTCAAGTATACAATATTTTGAGCAATAAAACATAAGACACTTCATTCTACAAGCATTCTATTATTTTACATTGTATATTTTTTTAATTATATTTATTTTAGAATTGTTAATATATTATTCACAATTATTATTTACATATAATGCTCATATTAAATACTAAATAATTTATATATAATTTATAACACTAGTTAATTAAGTTAATTAAATTAAATGTTAAATAAAAAAAAGTTTCTAATTATTTTAATTTCTGTTTTAATGCTGTTTATTTACATAGCATTTAAACAGCAAGCCCAGAATTATTCTAAATCTTTAATCATTTTATTTTATGAATTACAAATTTAATTATTAGGAAAAATAAATTTAGTATGAATCCCCACTCCCTTTTATATCAGCATTCGATAAAAGCTGCGCTTAAAAGATGTGTATAATTTGAATTTATTCATTAACAGTGTTAGAAAAATGAAATGAAAATTAAAAATAGTCAATCTATGGTGAATATAATATTATTTTACATGATTTTAATATTTTTAAAAATAAACAAATAAGAACTTTTTTCAATTTTCACCACTGATTTATTTTCAATTGACATTGTATTTATTAAAACTTGACTAATATATCTTTACTGATTCATAGTCAAGTATTTTAATAAATATAAATTTGTTTTTTTCTAAAATAATATATTCAGCTGATGTATGGCATTTTCTTTCGACTGCTGATGTTGTTGATTGCAAATATGTCAGACTTGTAGAAAATAATTAAACACTTGTAATAAATGAAATCACCTCTAAGTTAATATTTCCTTATGGTATGAAAAAAATAATATTTAAATAATTGATAAATTGTGTAAAAGTACAATAAATTCAAGTTTTATTGATTAGCTCGAGACAGCCTGGAGACGGTACTAGATAAGAAAACCAAATCAGCTCAATAACACGATTGTTTGCTGAAAACAATTAGGTGAATGCAAGAGTCGAAAAAACAAGAATTTTCATTAAATATATTGACATAAGAAGATTACGATACATAATTTCCTAATTCAATTTGATATAAGCACAAACATGTGAATACTGTCCGATGAACGCACACACATTCTTAATTGTGACATTCAGTCCAAACCACAACAAATGACAAATACATTTGGTTTTTTTCCATCCATCTAAATGTCAAACGAAATACACAGTTTTAAGTTAATTGGTTATTGGTGTATTTTCAAAACTACCCACAAGATATATTGCGTGAGCGTGACTTTATAAATTGTTTGTTTATAGCAGATTCTATTTGAAAATGGTGTATAATTGCAAATTAATTTAAAGGAATCATCTCATAAATAGTTTATAGTTTATTTTAATCTCGAACCCAGTGTGTTATATTTTATATATTGTTATATTTTATATTTTGACAAATTGGAATTTCCTTTTTAGTGGTGATCCCGATTACGATTCAATATATTGGATCAATTCTTGATTTTAGACTCAGACTTCAATATCAGATCGAGGATACGGAAGAATCAGACTATCCAATCGAAAAATATGAGTACTATTTGTATCATTATCGGATCATGTTTAACCTCAGCGTATTTCTGACAATAATTGGTTCATCTTTGCCAACCTCGATCTACATGACACAAAGANACCCGCGCAATTGACGTCCGCGCAGATGACATGGTTTTGGAATATTTTTTTGGAATAAGGGTTGTTGAGCATGAGCAGTACCCTTGTGAGCATTACCCATAGGGGGACAAAATATTTTGTCGGATAAACTCGGAGTATATATGTTAAGGTAATACTTAAATTGAATTCAGCCCCCCCAAAACTTAAGTATTACCGCCACTTGATTTTGCAAGTGTGATTTTTGGTTATTTGTGACGAAAAATAATGAAATAAATATAAATAACAAAATTTGGAAACAAGGGAATGTAATTAACTACCCCGCGCAATTGACGCCCGCGCAATTGACGTCCGCGCAGTTGGACCCGCGCAATTGACGTCCGCGCAGATGACATGGTTTCCTATTAGTGCCTATGAGGAATTTATCAACATTTGGGGAGTTTGTCATTTGATGGCATATTTAGATATTAGCGGTAGAATTTTCTTCGGACTTATAATAACGGTCCCCTCGCTGATAATTTTCATTTTATGTCTTCCTCAACAAATACGAGACGAAAGTGATTTTTCGAATCATTTACATTTCATCTTGGGTCTCATTGGTTTTTGCTTTGATTTCCCCTCTGATGTTTGTGACAAATGAATACGAAAAGTTCACAATTGAAAATCGCTCGTTAATTTATTGCAAACAAGGTACCGAATTGACCGTTTACAATCGTTGTCGACTTTTTGATCTTTTCTGCGCTCACCTGATTCCCTTAGCAATACAGATTCCTTGCATAGTCATGATCAAAAAAAGTTTAATGTTTGTCAATAACTCCCTTTTATATGAGCCGATCATTTTCATTGTCACAAACATCCCAATTGCAATCATTGACATCATCGAACAAATGGATGCAAAACGGGTTCATTCATCGGAATTCGCCAATTTTTACATTTTGTTTCTGGCAATCTACCATTTGGGTTACACCTGTATGATTCTTGTTTCGCCCATTCAAATGGTTTGGATGAATCAAGACAAAAATGCGCCGGTTAAACAGGAAATTAATGACGTATACAAAATTCTGATAAATCGTAAGACAATTCGTAAAACGATCAGGAGACAATATACTGCAATAAAAACAAAATGATATGTTGTTATGAAATGAATGCTTTGTAGAATTTTATTAATTACAGAAGTAAAAGATATATATTTAACTCCCTTATCACCAATCCCAATAACTAATACAGCACTCGGTAGAAATGGGATAATTTAGAAGTTTTAAATTATACACTAGGGTAGATAAAAGGTTTTGAGTTACTAAATGTAAGTAACAAAAAGCTGCCATTTGTGCTAGTAATGTGCTGTGTAAAATATTCATAGTTTCAACCAACGTTTTGAGTGTCCACAAGAGGTTTCAAAACTTTGTATATTCCTCTGCCGGAATCCAAAGACTTACAAATTTTAGCTTTAGACTTAACTCCCTGCACAGTGATGCACATAAATCGCAAATATAAGTTTACTAACTATTATAATAGATTACTACTGGACCTTGAAAAGAGACGCCTCTGCTGCTAATTTTTCAAGGAGTTCCATGAAACTCAAGTTCAAGCCATGAATTTGTAACAATGATATTGAAAAACACGAGTTTCTGTAACTTTTTGATATAATATGTTAATAAATACAAAGTTCTTGTTGAAATCAGATGTATGATTTCCGACTTTCTAATGATTTCTTTTAAATCGAGTTAGCAGAAAAACATGACCTTATATAGAAAAATGGTTGTTATTCTTGGATTCTGTTTTGCCAAATTGCTATAAATCAGTTGAAAAATTTTAGACACCAGACCAAAAATTTTTTTGGTAGACCAGTGTTATTGTTAACACTATCGCCGGATTTGTGTTGTAGGCGCCCTGAGGCCAAAAATATTATTGCGCATCATCTCAAAAAAAAATTAACATTAAAATTTTCTCTTGCTTTCTTTGATTAGTTTTCTATTTTGAAATCCGCTTTTTTTCTTCTTCTTTATAATTATATAGAAATAACAAAAAATAATTAATAATCAATTAATTAATATTATGAAAACAAATATAGTTACTTTGATTATAAATTACTAGGTTTTTCTCGGACGCTTACGGCGTCCTTTTTTTCAAAATCCCAAGTCCTTTACGTGAATCTTATTGCATGCGTTCGAATCAGAGTGTTCGAAAACCAAAAATTGGTATGTGTGTTCAGTAAAAAGAATGAGTAATTAATTTTCAGTTCATACACAATATTGCGGGTGAAAAATACGATTGTTGTTGAATAATTTGAGGATTTATCTCAATTTTGATCTTGACTTGATTTGCATTTCGAGAATGGGATGTTGCGACATAGAATTGCCCATGCGAAAACACTGGAGTTTGAAGACTTATGCCGACGTAATCATAAGACTGTCCTTGGCTCTTGTTGATCGTTATTGTGTATGCTGGAATGATAGGTAATTGTCGACAACGTAAAAAATCATCAATAGACTTAGGGTTCGAAAGAAATAAAATTTAATTTCTCTTACCGAATATATAGTGGAATCTTTTTGATAAAGAAATGTTTACGTTAGATAATAAACTAATAATAACGAATTACAATTGTTAATGATATAATTATAATTTTTTAAAATAATCATAGTAAGCATTGAGCGTTACAGAATCAGTGAATGAGTGAGTGAGTGAGTGAGTGAGTGACCTGGGCCTTTATAATATATATAATTTAAATAAAAAAAATTTACAGAATCCACTAACCGATAATTTATTTTGACAGTTTGAATAGGAAATAACTCTAATTTTTCTAAAAAAAATGTTACAGAGTTTCAAATGAGATATTTTATTGAAAATTTCCAATAAGGTTTTTTAAAAAACTTTTCATATACAGAAAACGAGTATCTTTTTTCTTATTTAATAAATTGAAGCCCCCATTTTGCTTGGCGTCTTGGGGCGATAGCCTCAGTTGGCCTAATAGTAGATCAGGCCCTGGTTAAGATATGCGTGAAAATCTCATTATCTATAAGTTTGACATCTAGTCTAGTAGTATAAAATTTGCATCTATGCGAGTGATAATATGTAAAATATAGACAATTTACTTATTATAAGAACTTTTTTTCAAATTTTATTACTGTTTTTCCATTGTATTTATAAAAAAAACTTGAAGTTTATGAATCCAGTAAATATATTGATGTTTTTGATATTCACTTGACAAAGGCAGTGCCGAAAATTCGTGAATATCAAAAACATCGATATATTTACTGATTCATAGTCTTCGAAATTTACTTATATCTTAAATTATTTTGCAAAATATTTTTTATCGGTAAATTAAAATTTTCACTAATATTTGAATTAAGCAAGTTTAAGTAGTCACTTTTACATTTGAAAGTTACGATAACTAAAGGAACTATTGCAATAAAACAGTGACTTTGAATTTGAATTTGGGTCATAAACCTAAAACGAGAAATGACAACGTGTCCTCTGTTTGGTGTCCCCGATGAACTACCTCATGATGTGTTACTTACATACGAAAGTGTCATAAAACTTTATGTGTTGCTGAAGAATGAGCTGAAGCTTTGTTAGACTGAAACATATATAACATAACCACTGGTCTCGAAAATCGAGCATATGTAGATTAAATCTTCTATATCCACTGTTGTACACGTTCAGGTTTTACAGTTCATTCACAATTATTATGACAAATACATGAATTTGATAAGGCAATACAAGGGAGGTTAGAGGTACGAAAAGTACCAAACATAATTCGCCATTTCAAAGAATACAACAAACAAAAATTATTTGACATCAGCTTTGAAATTCTACATTTTTGTCATATTGATGTGAAAATTTCGTAAAGTTCCTATTGCAGAGAGTGCGTTTCTCTTGGACCAACAAAACTTTCGTTAAATGTACTTAAGAAAAGTTGACAAAGTTGTATTGCTTAAACTGGCCTATTGTTAGAAACACGGGGTTTAGCAAAATAATCGGGTTCTAAAATATCAGAATTTGACTTATGAAGAGAACATTTTGGCTCAGTGACATTGTTTTCAATAATTCTGTAAAAACAGATGAAACGATTTTGATACCGCATTTTCGTGCCATGGAGTCCATTAACGATTTCAGTTTTTGTACGTTTTCCTGCATATCGACCCTTTCTGAACATATTATGATGAATCCGTTCTCGCCATGATCTTTCCTATCACCTCATTTACATCTGACCCGTTTTTCAAATTTTAATTCGATGATTTCTTAATTTTGAATTTTGAATATTCTCTTTTTAATCATTTGGAAATTTTAAATTTTAGAACTCCAACATAATAATAAAAATAATAATTGTTGTTAGCCACAGAACTTCTGATATTAATTGAATCCATTTAATATCAAGATTTCGAATACGTTTTATCATTTATTCACAATAGTATTTAAACAAATCACATCATAATTGGTTTGATGAGTTTCTATAAAAATAATTAATGCATAAGTAAAGATTTCAACATACAGACAACCTGCAATAATAATTTAATTTATATTTTAGAATACCTCACAATTATAATAGTAAAATTAATAATAATAATCATAAAATATAATTCAAATAAGTGATCTGTTGTATTTATTCATACAATAAAATCTTTCGACATCAAATAGATCTTGATCACTCCATCAAGGTCTATGAAAGATGGGCCAGGGATATATGCTGCTCTGTGGCCCGGAAGTTACAGCTATATATAATTGAATCACACATTTACAGATCATTTAAATAAAAGACTATTTCCTATGACATGGATTGATAATAATAATAATAATAATAATAATAATAATAATAATAATAATAATAATAATAATAATAATAATAATAATAATAATAATAATAATAATAATAATAATAATAATAATAATAATAATAATAATAATAATAATAATAATAATAATAATAATAATAATAATAATAATAATAATAATAATAATAATAATAATAAAATTAATAATGAAATTTAAAAATGTTGAATAATCTTATCTCTATTCTCACTTTTTTCCTTTTCCAAACTCTATAGACTCCTATTTCATATTCCCAATATATCTACTCAACTTTAAATTCACCTTTTAACGTTTACCATAAAAACGAGTATCTGTTTTATGTACAGATGACCGATCAAGGGTAAAAAATTATAGTATTGCAAAGAAATTCAAAATTTACAAAAGTTTTCAAAATAGATTTAAATTAATAAAAAATTAATTAAGTGGAAAGCGAATAAAACCATCAAATAATTGAAAAAACTAAAAATATTATTGCTTTACTCTGGATTTCAGCATTACTTAGAGTTGACAAAAACATTTCCTTTTAAAATCTTTTAATAATCTTTGTTTTAATTGACTGCCAGTAGCTACAGTTTATTAATGCAAATAATCCAAACTATCATGAGATATAAATATTTTCTGTGCGATTCAAACAAAATATAAAAAATTTCAGATTTTTTTTATTTATTTAAAATAAAATAAACCAAACAATAGAAAATTGTCAATTAATTTCTTCAGACATTTCATCAATATATGATTGTTTTACTAGATATTTTGTTTAATACAAACAAAAAAAAAGTAAAAGAAACTTGGCCAATAAATTGAAAAAAATCAAAGCTTCAAAAATATGGTCAATCTCATATATATACTAAAATAAACATTATGAAAATTACATCAATTTTAGTAAATTTGTTTAAATATTTGGTAGAGCATTTCTTATTTTATTGAATACCCCTTCACAAACTACTTATTAATTCAAAAATACACCTAGAGATATACAAAACAAGTTTGTAAACAATTCATTACAACGAATAAATAAAATAGTTACATCATCTTCTTTCGAACTTTCATCAATATTCAAATTACATATTCTTTACACAAACTCGACACCTGGATATCGTCTTCTCGACTTCCATGGGAGTTCTAAATGTTTCACCCAGTGGCTTGGTAAAGCTGTTCATGTCTGACACTTGTCGCAAATAATAAACCTTAGCATCAGGCCAATGATGGCATTTATTTGCAACATTGTTGCACTCAATGATGGGAGCAAATTTAAAATACTCAAAGCAGCTGCCTGGTGAGGATAATTGTTGACTGCCTCCTTGGCTGCCACTTGTATGCTTAAATAAAAATAGCAATATCAATAACAACAATAATATTTATAATTGTTGTGTAGTATTATATTATTTTTTTTATGATTAGAGTTTGTAGTATGTTTCTATTTTTGTTGTCGCGTGTTGCGTGCGGGGGTATAATTTAAAAAACTATTGAAAAAAAATCCAATTTAAAATCGATAAACTAAAATTAGGAGAAACAGAAAAGAAAACAGTAGAAAATTTCAAAATAATAAGAGAAAGAAAGGATAAGAATACATTAATCCGAAGAACCGGATAATTCCAGAAAAGATTATTTATATTAATATAGTTATTATATTCGTGATAAACTCACGAGATCAGATCACCAATAATAAAAACGATCATAGTCGAATAAGAGATATTCTTTAGGAAAACACGATAAATTTCCAGCCTAATATATATGTGATTAACCTCGAGGTTGGAGAAGTGTATAAAAGGTGAAGCCTTACAAACAACATTCCAGCTAACCATTTAAGGTCAATTATTTGATTTTTATTTAATAAAGTTTTATGGTTTCGGTTTGTTAATAGATTTTGTAATCGCGGTCGATTTGTTAAACTATACACAAGCATCCCAGCTGTCCCGAGACACTTCTTTTAAAGGAGACTCATCTGGGTTATACAATCTTCTACAAACACAATAGCATAATATAATAACAACATATAGTTTTAACATATAAACTAAGGTGTATTAAAGACATTATATATATATATATATATATTAGATACATAACAATAATAATAATATAAAGTGATGATTTCTTGTTAGCAGCATTTATTATTTAAAACAGTAAAATGATAATTTAAGCCTTTTGCTGCAAATAATGTATTTAATGAAAAATCTTTCGACTATAAAATAGTCCCTGATAATCGAAAATATCTCTATTTTGACAAACTGGGGAGCATTCAAAACATCATTAAGCTTATTCACATATACATCGTGGTCGAGAATTACCAATCCATTTCCTTTGTCAAACTTGCATATATTGATGTCTTTTTTAGCTAAATATTTTAATACAGTAAAATCTTTAATATCCTGCACTTTATTTGTATCAATATTAATTTTCTTTTCAATAATGAATGGTATCAACAAATAGATGGAGTTGCTATGGGTTCTCCTTTAGAATCAACGATGGCTTCAATTTTTTTAGCAAGCTTAGAAATGAAAATTGCATCTTTCCAATGTATGAAACCCACTGTTTATAAACGGTATGTGGATGATATTTTTCTTATATTTGAAAATCAGAGGCATGTTGACCCGTTTTTGCATTATATGAATAGTCTATATGTCGTAGGCAAATGGTAATTTTAGGAAAATAACATTTGGCTAGGCAAATGCCATTTGCCTGGTCGAATAGCTTTAGCTATTATTTCATTTCCATTTGACTAGGAAAATAGCATTTGCCCAGGCAAAAGCCATTTGGCTAAATCTTTGTTGGGCAAATAATTCTAAATTGAAATAACCATTAATGTATTATTTATTTAAATATATAGTTCCTCGGTAACTAAAACCACTTCAACTTTAAACATTTACAAAAATAATTCAAATAAGTAAGAACATTGATTACAGTGCTTTTTTACATTATTGCATTGGAAATGATCAAATTTGTCAGTAGGTTTTATATCTTTATATCTTTATAACCTCGAAATTAATAACATTAGAATTATTTGCCCAACAAAGATTTAGCCAAATGGCTTTTGCCTGGGCAAATGCTATTTTCCTAGTCAAATGGAAATGAAATATTAGCTATACTATACCATACCATTTGCCTACGACATATATAAAAACATTGTATTCACATGCGAAACGGAGAAAAATCATCACTCGCTTTCTTGGATCTGTTAATACAACGCAAAGAGAATCACTATGAGACAGAGATTTATAGAAAACCAACTGATACTGGTCTCTATACTTCTTCCGAAAGTTTTTGTGAATTCAAGTATAAAAGAAATATGGTGAAGGGGTTGATTTATCGTTCATGGTCTCTGTCTTCTACTTTTGAGAATTCAGTAAAAAGTGTTGACAAATTGGTTGAATTGTTAATGAAGAACGATTAATCAAAATCCATTTTATTAATTATGGTAAAAGAGACTGTTGACAAATTTATTAAAAATCCTAAGGATCCATGTTTGAGAAAATCTGGGTATGATTTTGTTGAATTGTGTGAGTCTGATGAGTTAAATAAATTAAATAGTGTGAGCAAGGATGATGAGCCTAAATTTGTGTTAGTATTGCCGTACTCAGAAGGTTTTAAGGATTATAAAGTGAAGATAAGAAAGCAGTTAGGGAATTTAGACTATAGGATAGTGTCAACTTCATGGAAAGTACGCAATATGTTTATAAATAAGTCAAAAACTCCAGTGGAATTGTGTTCCGATCTTGTTTATCAGTTTACATGTAATGGGTGTAATGCCACATACATTGGAGAGACTTCCCGTCATCTCTGTATTCGAGCTCGAGAACATTGTAGACCGAAGGCTTTTACCCATATTAGTGAGCACAATAATGGCTGTAAGATTAAAATAGGTATGTCTGATTTTAAAATTTTATTAAAAAATGTCGATAATTATTGGGAACGTGTGATTTGTGAGGCGTTGTTGATAAAATCATTGAATCCGAAAATTAATGTGCTTTTTAAATAATTTTTTTTTGTATATTGTTTGTTGTGTTAAATTAAATAATTAATAAAATTAATAAATTTGTTTAAAATCCTTAATTTATATAGTTATTATATCCCACCTGATGATGACAGGAAAACTGTCGAAATATATCGTGAAAAGAATGTTTGATTGGCGTTATCTTATAATTATAATAATAATATTAATAATAATAATAATAATAATAATAATAATAATAATAATAATAATAATAATAATAATAATAATAATAATAATAATAATAATAATAATAATAATAATAATAATAATAATAATAATAATAATAATAATAATAATAATAATAATAATAATAATAATTATAATAATTATAAAACAGAAAATGTACCATAATTATGCTATATCCCCGCCATAATTCGCTCCATGTTGCTGGACATGGTGTTCTTTCTATAGTTGATTGATTGTGAAACGCATAAACATTTGCAGGAGCGCTGCAGACCACACATCGAGAAATTAGGTTTTGCACTTCACTAACATGAACCGGGTTACCAATCGGATTTAAGTTACTAAGCCAGTAGGAGCGTGCATTTCGAATGTTAAAATGACAACCGGGTTGTCTGTCACAGTGTATCACAGGAGTGGCACTGAATTTCTCTAAACAAGAAGCCGGTGAGCCTGGAAAAATGTTAAACCTTTGAACACTGTACATTGATCTTTACCGAGATCCATGGCTGTGAGATGTTCATTTCCTCCAGACATAACAAAGCTGTATCCCGTTCGAATCAAATTCGTACCTTCTGGACATTCGTAGGTGTCATTTTTAGATAATTCTTGAAAGTGTCTTGCAAAGAGAATTTCAGATCTGTTGATCGCTGCTCTCTCACCTTTCATTCCAATATCACCCTGAATACCGGGAATTCCTTTAATACCAACTTTTCCTTTAATTTTTAAACCAGTTGGTCCTGATCCTCCTCTTTCTCCTTGTTTACCTTTTATTAAGCCAGGAAGACCCTTTTCTCCTTTATTTCCCCTTTCTCCTTCTTCGCCAATTGTACCATTTTTTCCTTCATCACCAGTTTCTCCCTTTTCCCCTTTAGTTATTTTACCAGGCAGTCCCTTTTCTCCTTTTACCGATTTTCCAATAACTCCTTTTCCTCCTCTTTTTCCACCAATTCCTTGAGGTCCAATAGGACCAATGGGGCCTGATTTGCCTTTTTCCCCTATGTCTCCTTTTAAACCTTGTTCTCCTATTTCACCCTTTTTACCGATCTCTCCAATTTCACCTTTTTCTCCAATATCACCTTTAGTGCCATTTTCTCCTTTCTCTCCCATTTCGCCTTTAAGTCCTCTTTCACCAGGACTGCCTCTCTCTCCAGTTGTTCCATTTTCACCCATTTCACCTCTTATGGCATCAGTTCCATTTTTTCCAACTTCTCCTTGATCTCCAATAGGTCCTAAAAATAATTTAACATAAATAAAATTCAATCCTTAAACAATTTTTTCATCAAAAATATGATACAAAAAGGTGGCAACGTTAAAGACGAATTCATTAATTTTGCCTAATTTCAACAATACAAATTAATTTATAAATTAATTAATTTAAATTGGCATTAATCAATTCTTTTTGAAAAGAAAATCACCAATTTTGGTAGTCCCACTGATAGCAGAACCCTTTATAAAACCAGTTATGCCCAGCAACAGGAGCCCGTTTCAAAGTAAAGTTTATCCTTGGTAAACTTAACCAAAGCTTTTTCATTTGAAATTACTTTGAACTTAAAAAACCAAAACCCTTGAAGCGTCGCATAAACCTATTGCATTTAAATTTAAAAAACTGAGAAATCTTTTTCGTTATGTCAAAATATTATATATAATGTTCACCTGTTTTCCCATCATCTCCTCTAGATCCGCGATGACCTTTTTTTCCATGTTTTCCCAACACTGGCTCCCCATTCTCACCTTTTTGTCCTTGCAGTCCAAATCTTCCTGTAAAAGATTACCATAAAATAGTAGGAGGTTTAGTATCAAAACCTGTTAATCCCTTTTCCCCCTTTTCACCTTTATCTCCAGGTTTTCCTCTATAACCTGAACTACCATCCATACTTCGACCACACGCAGCCCCTTTATCGCCTGGATCTCCTAAAGGACCTTTATCTCCAATGGGTCCGACTTTACCGAGTGAACCAAAATCTCCTTGATTACCCTTATTACCAATTGTTCCATTGATACCTTAAAGTTTTTAATTTTCATTTACTCAAAATCTATGCATCTCACCTTCAGTTCCATTAGATCCAATGTCACCTTGAATACCTTTTTCCCCCATGTCACCAATGCTTCCATTTTTTCCAGTAGTTCCATTGACTCCAGAAGGTCCCTGCTCCCCTAAAAAATATTTTTAACATATTTAATTTGATTTATATATTTATACCTTTTTCTCCTTTATCTCCATCTGTTATATTCATTGATTTAAAGCCTCGATTTCCTCTATGACCTCTTTGTCCTTTCTCGCCTTTGGTACTATTAACATAGTCTCCTTTTTCACCCGCTTTGCCCTTATCCCCTTTCATTCCACTTTTTCCAATCATGCCAGTTTTTCCGGTTTCTCCTCTTTTGCCAATAGAACCTCTTTCGCCCGAAAATCCGGTTTTGCCTCTTCGCCCTTTTATTCCCTTAAGATAAAATAATTAATTATAAAGTTATTAGGAATTAGAAAATAATGCGCCAATCTAAACTTTAAACTTGCAAACTGTTAAACATATTCGTAGAAAACAGTTAATTTATGAGTACTCAGGTGAAAGAAAGAAGTAAAACAAACTAATTAACCAGTGGTTTGTTTCAATGGAGAAAAATAATTGAATTTTTGATTTTATTCTGAAAATTGTTTTATCATAAAAGGTAAGTACAAAAATAGCGCTCCGATATTAATAAGTGCATTGTATAAGTACATGTCCGGGAATAGAATAAACAAAAATATAAAAAATAAAAAACATTAAACTAAATGAGAAATGAGAAAAATTATTAAAATAAAAATTTTAACTTGATCTCCAATTGTTCCATTATTTCCCATTTCACCATCAGGACCAATTGTTCCATTCGTTCCTTTGTCACCTTCATCTCCAATTGTACCATTATCTCCCTCAGGTCCAATATCACCTTTTAACGCAATTGGTGTAATTCCAGTATTGCCTCTTCGTCCCTGCTTGGCGGGCATTCCCTGAATACCTTTCCCCCCAAAATATCCTTTAAGTCCTGGAGATCCTACTTCTCCCTTTTCTCCAGGTAATGATTCGCCTTTTTTTCCTGGTTCTCCTTTAATTCCCTGTTCACCGCTTTGACCAAGTTTACCTTTTTTTTTGAATTTATCAATTGAAAATTATTTAATATTCATACCTCTGCTTCCATTTATTCCTCTTTCTCCAATGTCTCCACTTATTCCTTTCAGGCCTTTTCGTCCTAGAGGACCTCTTAAGCCAATTGTTCCGTTTAAGCCTGAATCTCCTTTATCGCCAGCAAATCCTCTTGTACCATTTTCTCCTGTAATAATTTTGACATAACATGAAAGGCTAATAATATTATTACCATCAGGACCAGTATATCCTATTGTACCATTATCGCCCATTTCTCCTCGCTGACCTCTATCGCCAATAGTTCCATTATCACCAGGTATTCCTGGAAAACCACGTTCACCCATCAAACCCAAACTTGTGCAATTTCCATCAGTTCCATTATTCCCTCTATCACCTTGAATTCCTTTTATACCCTGTAAACCTTTACTACCAGGAATTCCAATAGTAGCATTTGGATTTGAAGGACCTTGTATACCTTTTTGACCAATATCTCCTCTATCGCCTTTCGTGCCATTATTTCCATCCTTACCAATCATTCCTAAAAAGAATTATATGCTATGGTTATTCAGTTCTTTAAAAGTATATCAAGTGTACCTTTAGTACCATTAAGACCAACTTCTCCTCTTTCGCCTTTAAGTCCTGTCAGTCCTTGACGACCTTGATGACCTTTTAGGCCTTTGTTCCCCTTGTCTCCAATCGTACTATTTCCTTTCAAACCTTCATCTCCTTTGTCTCCTGAAAATAATTAATTGAAATAAGAAAAAAATATTTATTCCAAACCTTTTCTTCCAATCATGCCGCTAGTGCCGTTTTCACCTTTTACCCCGTCCTCACCTTTTATGCCCGGTTTTCCATCTTCTCCTGATTCACCAATCAAGCCGTTAGTTGCTACATACATATTATTAAAGGTTTTTAAAAACAAAAATTAAGTTAACCATTTTTCCCGTGTTCGCCTTGTTCGCCCTTTTCTCCAATGTTTCCGTTATCTCCTTTTTCACCTAAAGATCCATCTTTTCCAACGAAACCTTTAATACCCTTTTCTCCGTTAGGACCTACCGGACCGGCAACACCCATTTTCCCAGGAAGACCTTTTTCACCTTTGTTTTGATCTAGTAAAAATAAAAGTACTAGTTTCTGTTGTTAAATCAATAGACGAAAATAGGTTAAGAATGTATATAGTTTTAATCATCAAAAAATTAACTTATTATCATTTAATTGTTTGACATTTAATTAATGCTACTACTAAGAAATCATCACTTTATTATTATTATTATTATTATTATTATTATTATTATTATTATTATTATTATTATTATTATTATTATTATTATTATTATTATTATTATTATTATTATTATTATTATTATTATTATTATTATTATTATTATTATTATTAAAAATACATTGCAAAGATTAACCCCGGAGACTCTTTATATCAAAAAACTTAAACCGTCCATCAACATTCAACTAAATTTAAAAAAAATCTCTGAAATATTTATTTAAATTTGGATTTAAATTTAAAATTTAAAATCAAAATATATAAAAATTAAAAAACGTTTTTTTATAAAATAAAATATAAAAATAGGAAATATTATTTGGGTAATTAAAATATAATTAAACCAATAAATTTATTATAAAATATGAAATAAATTTATTTTTCCCCAACAATAATTGATAAATACAATAATGATCAAATTCATTTGAAAAAGGCAGTGCCGAAAATTCGTGAGTATCAAAAATCATCGATATATTATTGATTTAAAGTCTTCAAGCTCTCTTTTTAATAAATTATTATTATTATTATTATTATTATTATTATTATTATTATTATTATTATTATTATTATTATTATTATTATTATTATTATTATTATTATTATTATTATTATTATTATTATTATTATTATTATTATTATTATTATTATTATATACTAACCTTTAATTTGATTAGCTTTGTCTTTGGATGTAGCATTGCAATCTTCAGCCCAACCCTTATCTCCAATAAGGCCTCTATTTCCTTTATCTCCTTTAATTCCTTGATATCCCAGTAACCCTTTAATAGTTTCATTAGAATTTATTCCAGGTTCTCCAGGCAACCCTTTTTCACCCATATCTCCATTTATTCCGGTTGTTCCATTAGCTCCTATTTCGCCCTATGATATATTCAATATTAATTAGATAAATCACATTTACATTTGTGCCATTTTGCCCATTAATTCCAGGAATTCCAGTAATTCCTTGTTCACCTTGATCTCCTCGAGGACCTGGTCTACCTTTTTCTCCTTTTTTACCAACTTCACCATTTGTAACATTTGCAGCTGTTCGATTAATATATCCAATATCTCCTTTATCTCCAGCTAAACCGTATGATCCTTTAGATCCCTTTCTTCCCTAGTTTTAAATTTGTAAATAATAATTTTAACATTAATATCAATATTAATATAATAATAATAATAATAATAATAATAATAATAATAATAATAATAATAATAATAATAATAATAATAATAATAATAATAATAATAATAATAATAATAATAATAATAATAATAATAATAATAATAATATTAAACAATAAAATGATAATTTAAGCCTTTTACTACGAATAATATATTTAATACAAATGAAAATATTTCATTTGTATTAAATATATTATTCGCAGCAAAAGGCTTAAATCATCATTTAATTGTTTAAAATTTAATTGATGCTGCTACCAAGAAATCATGACTTAATAATAAAAATAATAATAATAATATTGATAAATAATATTGATAATATTAATAAATCATAATCATAAAGTTAAAATACTTTTTCTCCTTGTTTCCCAGATGTTCCATCTTTACCTTGAATTCCTAATGTGCCATTTTCACCTTTGGCACCTTTAGTTCCATTTTTTCCCGGTATACCAGTTAAGCCTTTGTCTCCCAAATCACCTCTTATACCAATTGCACCTTTTGGACAATCTAATGTACATTTTGTCGCGGCTTCACCTAAATGAAAATCAAATCAATATTTATATTTCACTTTTCAATACCTTTATCTCCTTTAAATCCTCTTTTGCCTTGAACACCTGGTACTCCATCTTGACTGTTCTCCCCAGGATCACCACGAGAACCTTCTTTTCCCATTACATTTCCATAGTATCCTTTTTCTCCTTTCTCACCTCTTTCAGCTTTGTCGCCTAAAATTAAAACTTTGCACAAGTATAATTAGTCTGAAATATAAACCTTTTTCTCCTTTACGGCCTTCTTTTCCTTTATCACCATTTTCTCCATCAATTAATGTTCCATTCTTGCCCTCCTTTCCAAAAATACCCTTAACTCCTGGTATCCCCCTATGTCCCTGTTCACCTTCATTACCTTCCTTTCCTGCAATTGTGTCCAATAATATAAGAATTTATATTGAAAAGTACCTTTGTTTCCAATCTCTCCTTGAATTCCAACTCCTCCTTTCACACATTCAGACCCAAGAGGACCATCTGGTCCTTTTAAGCCAATGTCTCCAGTAGTTCCATTTAAACCTGAATTGCCAATACTACCTTTTAAACCTATTTCTCCAATATCTCCAATAGATCCTTTTAATCCTTTTGCTCCTTTCTCATAATCTGCATCTGTGCAATTTATTATCTATTAATAAGTTATCATTAAAAAACGATTTTTTATATACAAACCGATGCTTTTCCTTTGTCACCACGTTCTCCTCTTTCCATATTCTTTCCAGTAAGACCTCTATCTCCTTTCTCTCCAATCTTACCTTGTACTCCTTGTTCACCAGGTCTTCCTGGAGTTCCCTATATTTTAATTAAACCAGATATACTTAAATTAATAACACCTTTTCTCCTGTCAAACCATCATCCCCTTTAATTCCTTTAGGTCCCTAAAAATATTAATTTATTTAACTGCATTCACAAAGTAATCATTACTCTATCTCCAGGGAAACCTTCTAATCCTTTTTCCCCATCAGTGCCATTTTTACCAAGTTTTCCCTTTAATATAAATTAAATTAGCATTTATTTACAAAATTCTACTGGAATTCCTATTTTTCCTTGTTCTCCTCTCTCACCCTTTTCGCCTTTAGAACCCTTAATTTATATTAACTTAAATAAATTAATCAGTCAAATTATACTTCTTCTCCATTTAATCCTCGAGATCCATTGTAAAAATTAGACCTTCTTCCAGTGTCTGTACAATTGTTTCCATCCTTTCCTGTCATTCCTTTTTCTCCTTTATCGCCTTCTTGTATTTTAGGTTTATTTGCTTCTTTTCCTTTTAGACCTTTCTCTCCGGTGCGCCCTTTATCACCCTTAAAATTAATAATATATTTATGATTTAGTCTTATTTAAGAATTAATCAAACCTTAGTTCCATTTACTCCCATGGCTCCTTCAAATCCTTTTTGTCCTCTTTCTCCTTTTGTACCCTTAAAGATTAACATTTTCATAAAATAATAGAAATTAATTGAATTATGGAATATAAATAATTTAGAAATCATATAAAATCATTTGTTCAAATTAGTGAAAACTACTGAAATAGATTTTTGAAATTACGAGTTCAGTCTTGCATCATAGTCAGTCAATCTTACAAGCTATCCAAGAATACCTAAGAACAAAATGAATACGATAGAGCCCTTCAGTAAAGAAAATATGAAGGTCATCAAGGGACTCAATAAAGTCAACCTAATTTGTAAGTTACAAAAAAGCAAATTTTTCTTGAATTAATCAAAGGAAGAGCCTTCATCACGTTTAAAAGTATGATAAAGGATTTTATAAGCAATACATTCCAAGTCGGAGGCTTCATCAACGCATCTTCTATTTTTCAGATCTTTTTCAAATGTCGTATGAGTGTAATATCAAAATTAGACTTAGACTGATGTAAAAGTGTCAAAATTATGTTTCAAAGAGTAGAAAGGGTTTATAGATTAATTGCAAAATCTTACTTCGTCCAACCTCGCGCATCTTTATGGGTCAGAAGATGAATCATAAATGGTATATTTCTTCCTAAGGTGTTCATTGACTACGATGCTTGGAAATGTCACGTCATACTGTAGATGTAACATGTAAAAAATAAGATTCACAAGAACCTGGGATTGGAAAGGAAGAGAATAAATTATTATTTTTATAAGGTAGAATTGTTATGAAATAATTCTTGAAATTAGTATTTTATTATTACATAACACGTCTATTATGATAGATTTAATTAAAAAAAAATCTGTCAATCAAAACAAAAAAACAATTAAATCATAAATTTTAATAATAATAAACAATGAAATTAAAAAATCATCTAATAAAATTATTGTTTTAATACGCATGTAATAATTAATTACTTACATTAATTCCTTGAGTTCCATTTATCCCTGACTCGCCCTAAATTATTATTATTATTATTATTATTATTATTATTATTATTATTATTATTATTATTATTATTATTATTATTTACACATTACACATAGAATTATGTAATTACTAATGATGATGACAGTCAAGCTGCCAAAATATATTGCAAAATCATATTTTTTGTATTATTACCTTTCATAAAAGAATTACTAATTCAGAAATGTTAAATAATAATGTTTCATTTAGACATTAATTTATATATCCTTTCAATTATCCACATTATATAAACATTATATTGAACCACAGGGTGCCAGATTAATGGAAATTATTTCAATGAAAATTAATTTTTTTTTTTCCATGATATTTCATGAATTAGTTTTATTCCGTATGTCATTGAATTGACAAACAGATGGCATTTAATAATAATAATAATAATAATAATAATAATAATAATAATAATAATAATAATAATAATAATAATAATAATAATAATAATAATAATAATAATAATAATAATAATAATAATAATAATAATAATAATAATAATAATGGTTTCTTTAAAAGCAGTATTAAATAAGTACAAATATATAACAAATAATGAGAAAAGACTTTGATGTAAGGATGATATAATGATAATATTTGATTAATAATTAACCATTTATATATCCTTCGTAGATTGGAGGGATACTCAATTGATATTTCTGTTCCTTTTATTATATTATCTATACTTTTATTGGATATAAATCTAATTTAAATAAACATAAAATCTTCAATCTACAATTCAAAATTTAAAATATAAAAGTTTTTTAAAAACGCTAAATTTCCCAATTTCGTATTCTAAATTTTATTTCTTGAGTTCTATTTTTCTTTCAAATCAACCGATTTTCATTCCTATTTTTCAACTATACTTTGTATGTGCTATTATTATTATTATTATTATTATTATTATTATTATTATTATTATTATTATTATTATTATTATTATTATTATTATTATTATTATTATTATTATTATTATTATTATTATTATTATTATTATTATTATTATTATTATTATTATTATTATTATTATTATTATTATTATTATTATTATTATTATTATTATTATTATTATTATTATTATTATTATTATTATTATTATGAAAATTTTATATATATTTTCATAAATTTAAAAGTTAAAATACTAACTTTATCTCCTCTAGTGCCATTTAAAAAAGTTCCATTTAACCCTCTGTCTCCTTCATCGCCTTGATCTCCTTTCATCCCTTGTGGTCCATGTGTACCATTTTTCCCATCTATCCCGATTGCACCCTAATAGAATATTTCAATGATCATTTTGATAATAATATATTTTAGAAATCTTACAGGCTCACCATCACATCCAATATCTCCCTTTAGTCCTACAGGTCCTCTATATCCGATAAACCCCTATAAAATGAATTATGAACGGAAAATTCCAAAATGCCATCTAACCTGCAGTCCGTCCGTACCGTTGTGACCCATTTCACCTGGAAACCCCTAAAACCAAATTCTAGTTCAAATTCATCAAATTAAACAATAAAAACAAGAATGGTTATTTTGTTAAGATATTTGTGAAATTTATCAAAAACTGTTATGATTAAAACAAAAAATTAATTAATTCAGGAAATTTTGTTTTAAATAAAGAGTCAAACAGATGGCATTTAATAATAATAATAATAATAATAATAATAATAATAATAATAATAATAATAATAATAATAATAATAATAATAATAATAATAATAATAATAATAATAATAATAATAATAATAATAATAATAATAATAATAATTCTAGATAAAATAAAAATTCGGGACCAGATCAGAAAAGAATTAAAGATAAGCAATCGGTGGATTACCAAACTAGTTTGTTTATCTTGAATCTCGTTTGAAGAGCAAATTGTTTATTTTATGACATAAACATTATTAAATTACAAATATTGGTGTTATGACTTTTAGGATTATTAATTTTGAGATTTATTTAATTAATTAGTTTTAATAAATTATTTTAGGATCTCTCAACGAATATCAGCAAGCAGCACTTGAGTGAGATTTAATGATAATTCCCAATGTTAATAATAAACATTTCCCCAAGTTCATGTCAATTTAGAACTTGTTATCTTTAAATAAAAGAAATTTTTATTACTTGATTAATAACATTATTATCATTATTTAATGTTTTCCCCTTTTAAGAATCTCGGAATTCATTCCAAGGTACAAGGTCGGGAGAGTCAAGAAAATGTCTTAAACTTCTTTTCTAAGGTCACTTAATTCTTGCTTAGTTAGTGAATGATTTATATGATCTTCAGGATTACAGTATAATATCCATGTTTCATCACCAGTTATTAATCCATCAGAGAAAGGTTCATACCGATAATAAACAAGAAAAAGCTAAACCTAGTTAAAACGATGAGTATTGTTTGACAGGCTTGACTGTATTACGTTACGTCTCTCCTAACTTCCTAATCACGTTGAATACGGATTTTATTCAGTCATTTTAAGTAAATTTCGTTACAAACTTTAGAAGGACTTCCAAAACGAAGATTATTTTCAATAATCACATCATTGTCTCGAAATTTTCAGAATTTTTTTTTGACATTTCCGAACATATCACGCACATTTTTTTCTATTTTCTTATAATCACAAAGTATATAATGCATTTTACAAGATAACATTTTCAAAGAGCGCTTGTTTTAACACCAGTCAAAAGTAACTCATCAAAACACACGTTCAAGGTCAGTTTATATACTCATATATGTGATAAAATTAATTATTCAATTAATAAATACAATGTCAATTGAAAAGAAATCAGTGGTGAAAATTGAAAAATGTTCTTATAATAATAATTATATTGTATTTATATTTATTTTTAAGGAAAAATATAAAAGTACTATTTTAAGTCCCTAGTATAAAATTATTTTTTTCTGATTAACCTTCTCTCTGTGTAAAATGGTGCAGAAACGTTCCAGGTTAATAAAAAGGTAAATAAAAAATTACCGGATGGAGATTTTCCAAGGTTTTCCTAGGAATGCAATTTGGATATGTTTCACACAATTTTAAAAATGTTTCATTGAAATAGGAGAATTTTTATGTAGTAATGAAACCTCAAAGTAGGAAGCACTTTATTTTGCCCATATATCACATTTTTTTTTCTATTGGGTATAATTAGTCGTATAAGTTTTTTGATTAAAAGTACAAATAAAAAATACGATAAATAAAGTTTAGAGGTTTTTTTAATGCATAAATATAAGCTGATTGAATCATGTTCGTTCACCCCCCCCCGTATAATAATATGTTCATATTTTCCCCCTTTTTTATTATTATAAAAATAAATAAAATAGAAATATTAAAATAAAAACAACTAGCAAATTTACTTAAAAAAATTTTAACTAAATCAAATAGTGCTTGAAAGTTATTCAAAAAAATATTGTCTCTCCATATCCATTCATTAAGATAACCATGACGAAGATAATATTGGCTGTAATATATTTTGAAAATATTCTGAATTCGATTGCTTGATCCAGCTGATCTAACAGTATGACTCATATCTAAACCTAACCCTAACCCTAACCCTAACCCTAACCCCCTAATCCTTTATTTATACTATTTATATTTTTTTACTATTTTATTTATACTTTTAATCAATAAAACTTATACGATCATAACTACTTTTTGTATTTACATTCATGATGCTTGAAATATATATTTGTTGCTTTGCTTCCATATTCATTTTGGAAATATGTATGAATCTTGTATGACAATGTATATTTGTACACAGAGAGGAAGGTTAAATGACATTTTCAAATATATATAAGAATAATAACTAGACATGTCAAATGGTTGAGATATACTGTTAAAGCCGAAAATGTGTTTCAATAACCTAAAAGAAAAAAATGCAGTAACTATTGGTTAGGAAAGGTAATGAATTACTGTTTTGAAAGCGCTACCTAGAATCTTCCCAAATCAAAATTGTACAAAACACTGCGGAAAGACCATATGAAATACAGACTGCAAATACACAAGATTTCATCTTATGTCAATTTAACTCTTTTTCATATTAAAACGTGCAAATGTTTTTTAGTTTGTTTTAAAAGTCTATTCTCTTAAATGCTAGTGGTAGAGGAGACTTTGAATAAACTCGGAAATTGGTAGAAAACTATATGAGATATGTGGTAATGCGTACCTTTCTACATTTGTAAAATTAAATTCCAATACTTTGGCCGCGCTGACAGTGAAAGAAATAACACTTGAAAGTAACTTTACTTATTTGCAAAATTAATAAATTGTTTGTTCTGTACAAATCTTCATATATTAAGTAAAATATTTCCATCAAGAGTTTTATTATTATTTATATCATTATTATTATTATTATTATTATTATTATTATTATTATTATTATTATTATTATTATTATTATTATTATTATTATTATTATTATTATTATTATTATTATTATTATTATTATTATTATTATTATTATTATTATTATTATTATTATTATTATTATTATTATTATTATTATTATTATTATTGTTATTATTATTATTATTATTATTATTATTATTATTATTATTATTATTATTATTATTATCATTATTATTATTATTATTATTATTATTATTACAACACAAACCTGTTCTCCTTTAATTCCTGGTTTACCAGATTTTCCAGTCATACCTCGACTACCTTTCGGCCCTCTAACACCGAATATTCCTTTGTTGCCTTTGAGTCCTGTAGGACCTCGAACTCCTCGAGGGCCAGGTGGTCCCTAAAAAGTTGGTTTTAATATGAAAAATAATTTTTAGTATTACCCTCATTCCTTTAATTCCAACACATTTGCATCGATCAGGAGTGCAAATATTTAAGCATTTTTCACTTGTATTTGTCGAGTTCTTATTTTCTGTTTTCTAAAGTTTTTAAAAATTGGTTATTTGTTTTTTTAACATATATTTAATAAATGTTGACATATTTCTTTTCATTAAACTAAAAACAATAATCAATTTAGAAAATTAAATACAAAATTTCTATTAAAATTAATTTAAAAATATTATTGTAAACAATATAATATTTGTTTTGTTGTATCATTTGTCTCAGGTTTTCATTTTGAATTTGTCAATTGTAACATTGTCACATGTTCAACTTATTTTATTATTAATAAAATTTTTATTTAGGTATTTTTTTGTTATAAAATTCAGATGTAATTATTTTCATAGGAAATACTTTTACCGCTTTATTGTATAAATAAAATGTATTCAAATAAAAAAAATTATTTATAAGATTTCTGACAATGATTTAAATATATAAATTTGTTTAAATGGACAAAATTTTAGTAATAAAAATATATATTTTTATAAATTTATTTTATATTTAAATAATATATTTTTCCCAAGTATGCTAGAATATGAAACAAAATATAATTTATTAAAATTTACAAAATTTAAAACAAAAAATCTTACCAATTCCACCGGAACAATTGACAGATTGGACAAAATCAAAAACAATATTATCGACTGACTGAGAAAAACAAAAAATTATCAATAAATTCAAAACGGAAACAACAATAAAAAATCTTTTACCCGAAAATGCACAATAAAATCGATTTCATTTTCAGAATGAATAAAATTTTCTATTGTGTGGTCCTATTTTGTATATTTTCCCAGAACTTGAAAATCCCGTTCTTAATTTTTCAGCAAAAAAAATAAAAACCAAAATCACCTAAATGTGCTGTGCAAAATAGATAAATAATCCAGTTGTTTATTTAACAGTTTTATTTTTGTAGTCAGCAAAACTACGAATCGCTCCGTCGCTTTATTTCATCTGAAAAGCCTCTCTGCGTGCGAGCGAGTTATAACTCGCTTGCACACATCACATTGTGCACATCGCTTTATCGATGAAATGTGCTTTCTATTAAATCAAGGAAATTTGGGAGATTTATCCCATTTGATTGTACAGAAATCGAATGTGCAGAATTCGATTGAGACTGATTACCGATCTGTGATGGGGTGGTAGATTAGGTCCACTGAACTCCTTCATATCATCCCGGGTGGGTCAGCTTGTATCAGTTGACGAATTTCTATAGAATAATTTTCCTGAATTTCTATTGGCTGATTGTCGATTTTAGATTTGTAGACAAATTAATCATCAAGATCTGTCGAATTGTTATTTTCCATTTCAATTAGACTGGAATATCTTTTTAGAATTAATAATTTCATTAATAATCGTTTCTTTTTAATTAATTTTGTTAATTTTCACCGAGGAATCTTTTCATCGATTGTCTAAAAATGTAATTTTTCATCATATATCGCTTGTAATGTCAATTAAGAACGAATTTCATTCGTAGGATAGTAATAAATTAGTAATTTAAAATTGACCCAGTTCTGAAATTTGTGAAAATATTTTAAGTAATTTATTGTGAAAGAAGGGTGAGAAAAGAATTGGGTATTTATTTCCTATAAAACTTCCCGTAAGTTGAATGATATATTCAGCTTTTTATTTTATTAACGGCAAAGTATTTGTTCCTTGTTTTTCATTGGCTGTTCGGAACTTGCCTGCTTTTAGTCCAATATTTTTGTCTTTGAAAAATTTAATTTCACATAGGATTTTGGTTTTCTGGTGAACCAAAGTAGGTAGTAAATATAGATTCCGTACTTTCTTCCGTCTTTTTGTTAGAAAAACATTGGTTTTTCGTCATTGAAGTTCAATTGTTGGCTAGAAAATTTATATAACGTTCCCCTTTAATGTGCAAATGCATTACTACTTTTTGAAGCCGTTTTTTTAAAGATCGTTGTAAAATCTGTAAAAGTGTTTAATTTTCTTACAGCTCTAATATACGGTTAAAAAGATTCAAGTTGGATAAACGAAATATGATAGGGAATCCTTATAATATCATGTTCTTTGAAGGAAGCTTCTGTTATTTGGTATCTTGTTATCATGCAGAGTATCGAAATTTCCACGACGTCAAATTGCAATGAATTATCCCAGGAACTTAATAAAGCAATGTGCGTTGATGGCTTCGACATGTTACAACAAATTGTACCCATCTAAGAATAAATGAATGATTACAGCCTTTTCTAACGCCTTACATCATGTAAAGAATTCTCTATTGGATGTTGGCGATAGAAGTAGTATGGGAAATGGTTAAAATACCAGAATGTTTTATTTTTTTACATAATTCACAATAACATTGGTGTTTTAATTTGAAGATATATCTACTATTCGACAGAAGTTTTTCCCCTATTCCCTCTAAATCTTCCATTGATTTAAATCTTTGAACTCACAAACTTTTCTAAGTATAGTAATACAACCAAAGATTGGTGGGTAAAAGATTTGGGCTATTTCGTGAATGATCTCATTGTACAAATCTGCAATTGCTTCTTTGTCGTCAACAAAATGCGCGGATAAGGTATTTCATGGAGCAACGCAAGCTCTTGATTGCAAGGCTTTTATTATCATGCCTTCAGTGAAATAAACCTCCAGGACTCCTTTATAATCTTATAAAATACCCAACATTATATATTTAAGATTTTAATTGCTTAAACTTTGTCAAGACCATTCTCTCTCTATTATTTCAACTGTTATAACCAGGAAACGAACGTGGTACAGAACATTCTGATTTTCAACTACTCCAGCTAAAGCCGAACTGTTTTCTTGCAAAGATTAAATCGCTTGTCAACCACAATCTTCTTTGATTTTGCAATTGTTTCATCATAAATTTTTCACATGTTTCCCACTCCCCGAACTGTCAAAAATTTGTTTGTATAATAAAATTCTTGCACTCAAATATAAATAACTACTTTTGTTATCATTTCTATTTTCTTTTCTTATCAAAAGTAAAAAAAGCCGTGTTGTAATTATTATTATTATTATTATTATTATTATTATTATTATTATTATTATTATTATTATTATTATTATTATTATTATTATTATTATTATTATTATTATTATTATTATTATTATTATTATTATTATTATTATTATTATTATTATTATTATTATTATTATTATATTATTATTATTATTATTATTATTATTATTATTATTATTATTATTATTATTATTATTATTATTATTATTATTATTATTATTATTATTATTATTATTATTATCATTATTATCATTATTATTATTATTATTATTATTATTATTATGTATTATTATTATTATTATTATTATTATTATTATTATTATTATTATCTTGAGAATAAGTGCTATATTGATCAATTATTGCTAATATATATTTCTTGTTGTATATATTATTTCCGAAGGGTTCACAATAGTCTATAAAGAATGACTCAATTAATTGAACTTCCTCTTGGGTTTTTATATCTTCCTTCGTTCTCTCCGTGACAAACATTCTCATTTGACAGTTTTCACAGCTTTCAATTACCTCTCTTATTATATTCGACATCTCTTTCATTGCAAAATTGTTTTCTATGTACTTAATTACTTTATTACATCCCGCATGACATAACCTTTTGTGATAATTCAAAATAAATTCTTCTCTTTTGTTTTCTGGTATCAATATTTTATTATTATCAGTTTTCACAATTCCCTTTTCCGTGCAAAATTTTAAATTTCCGATTTTACTTATTTTACCACTTAGTATATCTGTTTATCTCGATAGATTGGTTTTACCATACGTTTTCACTATCCTCGATCATCATCGAAAGTATTCTCGTCTTAAGTTTCCCTACTTTCGTATCAGCATGTATCATTTGGCATTGAATACATGTTGTACATTCACCTCTTGACATAGCATCCGCATTCGTGTGAATATCTCCCTTTCTGTACTGTAAATCGTTATCCAGACTGCTTAAATAATTTGGAATTGAGGGGATAATGGTTTCTTGGTTTTCATCATGAACGTTATTGCTTTGTGATCTGTTCTTAATGCAAATCGTTTACTATATAAATAATGTTTAAAATGATTCATAAAATAATAAATGGCAAGTAATTCTTTCTTCGTTATACAGTATCCAATTTCATACTTACTCATTGCATGTGAGCCATACGCTATTAATTTTTCTTTACCATTTTCTTGCATTTGGGAGAGGACAGTGCCAATTCTATCAAAGCTTGCATCTGTATCTAATATAAACTTCTTTTGGAAATCTGGGTATGCGAGTACAGCCGTTGTACTCAGCTTATCTATTAAATTTTTAAAACTTTCTTCGCAATCTTCTGTCCATATTATTTTCTTTTGATTGCTTCCACAGAGACCTTGCAAGACTTTTGCATGTTTGGTATAATTCATGAATGAATTTTCTGTAATAATTGGCTAGCCCCAAAAAACTTCTTAATATTTTTAAGCATTTCAGTCTATCAAATTCTTTTATTCTTTTATTTTTGAGAAAATCAGGATGTCATTCTAAGTATACTACCGCTTAAATCAATTAATTATTATTATTATTATTATTATTATTATTATTATTATTATTATTATTATTATTATTATTATTATTATTATTATTATTATTATTATTATTATTATTATTATTATTATTATTATTATTATTATTATTATTATTGTTAGAAGAAGACATAGTTTCACAGAAATCTTTATTCACTTCAAAAATCAAACCGGAACACACAATCGTTATACTATTTATAGTACATTGAATTGCGTAATCTACAAAAGGGAGAATTATTAGTTTAAGTGATACTGTTGACACAGAAGACAAACATACTTACTTAATTTAGTTATACAGGCATTCCCGCATCATTCAATAGATATCAAGGTCTAGTGACCTGGTTATGTAAGTAATTCGTTGGAAATTATTATATCATCTTACATCCCCCTCCATTTAAAACTTTTGATCCATTCTACATTTCGAATTATTTCTTGGCCTAGCTTATTCTTTAGAACATAGCTTCTGTCATGTCGTTTTCCAGTTATTTCATAAGGCCCTTCATAACGTTCATCCATCTTACTAGTATTTTCTTTTTTAACCAATACTTGGTCTCCAACTTCAAAATTCCTATAATTTGGTGTAATTAAATTCTTTTCTATGTTTTGTTTATGTTTAATTCCCTCCACGATCTCCCTTCTTCGATTATTAGCATCATTATTTTGTATATCCAAATTCTCTTTTTCCATCCATTATCTACAAATATTCCGCCCAAATATTATTTCAGAGGGCGAAAATCCGGTTGTCTGCTGTATCGTCGCATTTAACATAAATTCCACATCTGGCAATATTTCTGCCCAATCTTTATGCCGTTTGTCTTTTAACGTAATTGCAATTGCATCCCTTATAGTTCTAAATTGCCTCTCAACTAAACCGTTTGTACTATGATGATATGGGCTTGAATATATTATTGTAATATGATGCGTTTTCAACACTTCTAAAAGGAGTTGAGATTCAAATGTTTTTCCTCTATCGGAGTGAATGATTTTAGGGGCACCAAATTTCAAAATCCAATTTTCTCTTAAAATCTTTGCCGTCGTCTTTTCATCCTGATGAGCAACTGCCGTCAATGATATATACCTACTGAATTGATCAATTATAGCTAAAATATATTGTTTTCCATGAATTGTTTTCTTAAATGGTCCGCAGAAATCAATAAATATCTCTTTGAAAACTTCATCTGTACTCTGTTTAATCAGCGGTTCTTTTGTTCGTCTTGTCCACGTCTTCCGTTTCTGACACTGTTCACAATTTTCAATCACTCTTCTAACTTCATTTTCACTAATTTCATTTTCATATTTTTCCGTGCATATTCGTAAATTTTTTTTACCCCTGCGTGACATAAGTCTTTATGTATATTAAAAATTATACCTTCATTAATTTTTTTTATTTCTTGGTCCATATTTTCTATGGGCAATATTTTAGTTTTATTTTTATCTACTTTGGCGTTTTCATGAACTGTTTGGCACTGACTACATGAAGTACAGTCTTTTCTTGATAGGGCATCTGCGTTAGCATGCAATTCTCCTTTTCTGTATTCTAATTTGATATCTAGCCCACTTAAATAGTTAATCCATGTTTGGAATTGTGCTGTAATTGGCTTTTTTGTATTTATCATAAAGGTTATAGCTTTATGATCAGTTCTTAAAGTAAATCTTTTTCCATATAGATAGTGTTTGAAATGCTGAGTAAAATGATAGATTGCAAGCAATTCCTTTCGCGTAATGCAGTAACCGATTTCGTGCTTATTCATTGTCTTTGATTCATATGCAATAACTTGTTCTTGTCCATTACTACTCAACTGCGAAAGCACTCCCCAATCGTATCGAAACTAGCATCTGTATCTAAAATAAAGGTTTTTCTTAAATCCGGAAATCCTAGTACTGGGGTAGACGTTAACGCTTTCTTTAGAGTGTTGAAATTTGTTTCACATTCTTCAGTCCATATAAGTTTATCTTTGTTAGACCCACATAACCTTTCTAATGGTCTTGCATACTTGGCGTAATCTTTAACAAATTTTCGATAATAGTTTGTTAAGCCTAGAAAGCTTCTTAAACGTTTACTACATTTTGGTTTTTCATATTTTTGCATTGCTTTTATCTTTTCATAATCTGTCTTAATACCATTTTTTTTATAATGTGTCCCAAAAATTTTATTTCTAGTTTGTTAAAACAACATTTTTCTAAGCTTATTTTCAAACCAGCTTCTTGAATCTTTCGAAAAACTCTTTCTAGTCTTTTTTTATGTTCGATTTCATTGTCTGCAAATATAAGGATATCGTCTAAATAGACAATTGCTTCTCTCCAATTAAGATCACCCAAAACTTGAGTCATTAATTTTTGAAAAGTTGATGGGGCAGCTGCAATTCCAAAAGGCATTCGGTTAAAACAATATTGACCATCTTTTGTTGAAAATGCAGTCTTTATTTTTGATTCCTCTTCTAATTCCACTTGATAATAGGCATTACCAAGATCGATAGTGCTAAATATCTGTGCTCCATTTAGGATATCCATCATCTCTTCAATATTTGGTATTGGAAATCGAGGTCTCTCCGTAATTGCATTTAGTGCCCGAAAATTCAAACATATTCTAATATCTGATTTATTCTTTTTTAACACACATACCAATGGGCTATTCCACACCGAGTCACATTTTTTTTATAATTCCTGCTTCTTCCATGTCTTTAAGCATGTCTTGTATTTTGTGAGCAATATGAATCGGCTGACGTCTAGGATTAATTGTCACTGGGCTACCTCTAGTAACTATCTTATGTTTAATTAACTGTGTTTTTCCTACATCCCATTTATTTTTCATGAATATATCCGAAAATTCTTTAAGTAATTTATTAATCGTTGGGTCAATAATTCCTTTCAAATTGTTTTCCTCTAAATTCATTAATTGATTTTTTAATTTTACTTTAGTTACTGCCTGTAATTTAATATCAAAACAATTCATCATTTCTACGCCTGCAATTACGCTCGGGTTAATCTTATTTGCCACAAAGAATCTTATTACCAATTCTAATCCCGAAATTCTCACTTTTAGTAATATTGTTCCTAAATCCCATTTATTTTTCATGAATATATCCGAAAATTCTTTAAGTAATTTATTAATCGTTGGGTCGATAATTCCTTTCAAATTGTTTTCCTCTAAATTCATTAATTGATTTTTTAATTTTACTTTAGTTACTGCCTGTAATTTAATATCAAAACAATTCATCATTTCTACGTCTGCAATTACGCTGGGGTTAATCTTATTTGCCACAAAGAATCTTATTACCAATTCTAATCCCGAAATTCTCACTTTTAGTAATATTGTTCCTATGATTTTAAGTGTGCTCTCGTTTGCACATGTAACCATAATATTGGATTCCCCTATTTTATCACGCATCTTTAATTTACTAACAACATCTTCGCTAATCACGTTTATTCTAGCCCCGGTATCCAAAAGACAATCAACTTTTTTTTATTTTCCAGCCAAATACCTACACTAGGTCTGCCATTCATTCTTTCGTAAACGAATTTAGGTACAAAAGGTCTTTCTTGATTTTCATTAACTTTATTATTAATTATATCGATACTCATAATCTTATCAATTTTGTTATTAATTTCATAAAAACTATATTCAAAATAATTTTCAAAGTCAAAACATTCACAATCATTCATAATTACATCATTAATTTTTAAATCATCTTTAAATTCATTCATTACGGAAATCTTGAAAGCACAAGCATTCAAATTCAAACATTCTGTGTCAACAATGTACTTACTTAAACCAAATTTTTGGCTCCTAGCAATTCCCTTGAAACTGGAGCCTCCCCTTTTAGCTGTTCGCAATCTTTTTGCATGTCATCCTGTTGAATCAGCTCTCCTTCCTCGTATTCGTAGTCGTATATCGCATTGCATTGTCTTCGATGTGGTCCTCTGTCTGAAGATTGGTTTCTGCTTTGATATTGTCCTCTGGATCCAAATTGTTTTTGATTTCTATCATAATTTCTTCCGTTGTAATATGCTTCTGTTTTAACTGAATTTCTTCTGATGTCCCAACATTGATACTTGAAATGACCATTTTTGGAACATTGAGAGCATTTTACGTTTGGGCATTCTGCTCGAATATGTCCTTGCTCTCCACACGCCCAACATCTCTGCAGTTTAAATCGCCTGGTCCCGTTCTTCCAGTCACTTTTATTTGGCATATTGAAGTTCACGGCCTCATTGGTTCTAGAGTTAGAAAATATTGGCGTCTTATTCTGTTGGTACAACTGAGTTTTTCTCGGACTTTTGACTGTCTCCGCATATGATTTATTTTCATGTAGAGATGCTAAGGATTGTTCACTTGAAAGCTCTTTTTGAATTTCTTCCATTCTTGATATCACTTCCTTGGCCTTATCTACTGATTTAACTTCTCTTAATTTCAATTCTTTTTTTGTTTCCATATCTTCCATTGCATTCTGCATTAAAAATAACATTAATGCCGGTTTTGTTAATTTGTGTCGAAGAACATTGTCGACGAGCTTTTCCACTTTATTGAAAAATTCGGTGCACGAGTCATTTCCTTTTCGATATCTTAAAGCTGCGTCTAGATCCATGGCTAGATTTTTCCTTGGCTCGAACGCTTTTCTTAATCTTTCTTCATAGCCTAAAAAATCGCTCTGTACTTCTTCATATTTCTGGATCAACTCTACCGACAGAAAGGCCTTGGTAAAAATTTCTTGAGTTTCTTGCGGTTGTTGAGTGAATTCGAAAAATCTCTTCAATTCCAAAATAAAAATTTCTAAATCACCATTTGGCAGCAATTGATTAGGTGGCTTGATATAGTTCTGGAGTCCTGGCGTGGTCGCCATGTTAGAAGAAGACATAGTTTCACAGAAATCTTTATTCACTTCAAAAATCAAACCGGAACACAATCGTTATACTATTTATAGTACATTGAATTGCGTAATCTACAAAAGGGAGAATTATTAGTTTAAGTGATACTGTTGACACAGAAGACAAACATACTTACTTAATTTAGTTATACAGGCATTCCCGCATCATTCAATAGATATCAAGGTCTAGTGACCTGGTTATGTAAGTAATTCGTTGGAAATTATTATATCATCTTACAATTATTATTATTATTATTATTATTATTATTATTATTATTATTATTATTATTATTATTATTATTATTATTATTATTATTATTATTATTACTATTATTATTATTATTATTATTATTATTATTATTATTATTATTATTATTATTATTATTATTATTATTATTATTATTATTATTATTATTATTATTATTATTATTATTATTATTATTATTATTATTATTATTATTATTATTGACATCAAATTAACTATGAAAATAATCGATGGAATAGTCTGTGAATCGAGTGCTACGTCATATCCCTAATAGCTGCACCTATGATTCAACGACATTCATGTAGGAAAAATTTGTCATTTAATCATAGAATTTCGTGTGCATTTACAACTAATGTTACATGTAAATATAAATTTTCCCAAAAATAAAATGTTCATAATTTTTCACTCTGCAAGGTGGAAAACTTAATAAAAAACTGAAATTTAATTAATTTTCTAGATAATTTTTTTTTGAAAATCAATTAATTATTGTGTCTGTTTTCGGTGTGCTAGGGAAATTTGATTTACGAAAGATAACGTTTTAATTATTTATTAATTTTTCATCTCTGAGAATCGAAAATTAACACTGAAAATTTTTTATCTCATATTAAATTTAAATTTTGTTTAAATTGTTCGTTAAATATTTCCACTTTATTTAGCGATCAACAACCAAACGAAAAGCGTCTGAATTATCAGGAATGATGGAGAAATAATTATGGTAAACAAATAATATTTCAACATAACTGTTATGCATAACATAACAAATTCAACAATTTATTATCCAAATTAAAATTTCTGCTTTTTTTCAAAGAAATTTATTTTCAAATTAACCCATTAACGCCCAAAAGAAAACTACACGTAAAAAAACTACACGTAATCTTAGAGGTCTAGCCGTCTCATCTATATAATAAAATACATATGAATAAAGTAGTGAGATATCTATTGCTGAAATGGGTCACTACTTCCTGAATAATCATTAATAAATTTTTTAATACACCCTTAATGGTCAATCAACATATCAATAATAATGATCGGAAAAGGATTTTGGATTGTGAAAATACCAATATAATGTTTTTTTTGATTTAATTGTTGTAAATGACTTTTTTAACTATAAGAAATAAAATATTTTATATAAATAATTCATCTACAAATATTTATAATAGTTTTTTTACTTATCAAAATACGGTGACACAATGTCAAAATTGGTTGACACATTGTCAAAATACGATGAAAAACCCTGTAAAATTCAAATTTTTGAAACGATAAAAATTTACTTTTTCGAAAATAAAATATCCGGATAATTGATTCAAAATATCCGGATTTCGAATTATCCGTAATTCAGAAAATATCCGGATAGTTCAAACCGATTATTATCCGGATTGCCATCCCTAATCATTATAGTAAAACATGAAATCACGCCTTTAACAAGTGTACCCAGGTGTGAGTACAGTGGTGGTAATGAGTTAAGTAATAAATTATATAATTATATAAAGTCATCAATTGCGTTTTTGGACTTGCTAATCTAGTGCAAAGATAAATATTATGAAACAGAGATTTATGGAAAACCAATTCATACTGGTCTTTATAATTATTCTGAAAGGTTTTGTTAATTTAAGTCAAAGAGAAATATGGTGAAAGGATTGATAATCTTTTTCGTTTATTTTTGCAAATTCAGTAAAAAATATGTTGATAAATCGGTTGAGTAATTGATGAAGAATGGTTATTCAAAATCATTTTTATGAATGGTGATTAAAGAGACTGTTGACAAATTTATTAGGAATCCTAAGGGTTTATGTTTAAGAATGCATGGGTGTAATCTGAGCAAATGTGTAAAAATCGAATTGTGATTAATAGTATATGTAAGAATGAGACTAAATTTGTTTTGGTATTGATGTATTCGGAAAGTTTTAGAGATTATAAGAGAAAGATCAGCAAACAGTTGTTTAATGTAAATTATTAGATCATGTCTTATTCGTGTAAAGTGCGCAATTTGTTATATAATAAGTCTAAAACTCTGGCTGGGTTGTGTTCGGATCTCGCTAATCATTTTACATGTAATGGGTGCAATGCCACATACATAGGAAAACTTTCTGTTATTTCTGTACTCGAGTTTTTGAACATCGTCAACTGAAGGGATCATTCAATATTCGCAAAAACAATAAGGTTTGAATGAGTAAACAAGGCATGTCTGATTTTCCAATGTTATTGTAGTGCCTCTGACATACTTTTATTAATTTAATAATTGAACAAAAAAATATATTATTGAATTAATTAAATTAAAATTAAAAATCAAAAACAATTGTTTAAATAATCTTTTATTTCCTCTTTTTACGAAAATCATTATCAAATTCAATTTACGAAAATCATTATCAAATTCAATTTAAAAAATCATCAAATTCAAACATGTCTAACGAAGTAATTGAAGTTGTCACTGAAGTCGAACAAGTTGAAGAAGTTGAAGAATCATCAAATCGAGTCAAAATCAATGGATCAAATATGTCAGAAATACAGGAAACAGAAACCTTCATCGTATTCACAATGATATCTCTAGTGATGTTCAAGTTCTTCGACAATGTTAGTAACAATAAATTATTTGTTCAAGTTAATTGTATGTCTCTACAGTTATTAAAAATTTTAATAGCTATTGGGAACGTGTGATATATGAAGTTTTGTCGATAAAGTCATTGAATCTTAAAATTATTGTGCCAAATGCTGTGAAAATGTGAGTTCTGAATGTTTTTAAATAGTTTGAGTAGTAAATGTGTGGATTGTTGTTGTTAATTTTTAAATGTATTAAATGATTTATTCATTATTGTTTAAAAATTTTTATTGATTGATTGCTAAAATTAAAATAAAATTAAAATGCGTGTTAATAAATATCATTTTAAAATTAATTTTGTAAAAGATTGTTTTATTTAAAAAAACTTAATTATTTAAATTGAATTAAAAAATTTTTAAATAATAAAGTTTTGTAATTTGTTTATTAAATTTATAATATCTATATATTTACAATCATTCCTGATGACAAGAAAACTGTTGAAATATATAATTAAACGTTTCTGAATGGCTCTTTCTAATAAATTACAATAATAATAATAATAAAATAATAATAATAATAATAATAATAATAATAATAATAATAATAATAATAATAAAAATAATAATATTAAACAATTAAATCATATAGGACATTCGTATAGGACAATTGAATAAAAATAATGTTAATGAGTATATGGTTTCGTTTGATGTATGTAGTTTATTTACTAATCTCCCGCTGAAAGAAACAATCGATTTATGTTGTGAATTATGGAATAAAGATATTAATGCGCATAATATGTGTAATGGAAATGTATTTAGGAAGCTTTTAGAGTTTGCAACTTCAAAAGTTAATTTTCTTTTTAATAATGAATGGTAGTATGAACAAATTGATGGAGTGGCTATGGGTTCGCCCTTAGCACCAACAATGGCGTCAATATTTTTGGCATCTTTAGAAAAGAAAATTGCTTCTTTTCAATATGAAAAACCAATTGTGTATAGAAGATATGTTGATGATATTTTTCTGATATTTAAAAATAAGAAACATGTGAAACCTTTTTTGCATTACATGAATCGATTACATAAGAACATTATATTCACATGTAAAACTGAGAAAGATTCATTCATAGCATTTCTTGACTTGTTAATTAAACGTAAAAATGAACAATATGAGACAGAAATTAATAGAATTGTGAATTTAAATATAAAAGAAATATGGTGAAAGGATTGGTTTATCGATCATGGTGGTTATCTTCCACTTTTAAAAATTCAGTAAAAAGTGTAGAAAATTAGTTGAATTACTGGTGAAGAATGGCTACTCAAAACGGTTTTTATTGTTAACGTTAAAAGAGACTGTTGATAAATGTATGAATAATGCTAAGGATCGTAGTATGAATGAATGTAAATTGACTGATATGTCGAATGATGTAATGAATATGAGTATTGATACTAACAATCAAGATGAACCAAAATATACGATGATATTGCCGTATTCTGAAGGATATAACGATTTCAAAAGAAAGATAGGTAAACATCTGGGTACATTGAATTATAGAATTGTTTCAAAATCGTGCAAAGTACGTAGTATGTATGTTAGTATATCTCAAACGCCGGTTGGATTGTGTTCGGATCTCGTTTATCAACTCACATGTAATGGGTGTAATGCCATATACATTGGAGAGACTTCCCGTCATCTCTGTACTCGAGTTCAAGAATGTCGGATTTTAAAATCTTATCAAAAAATTTTGATAATTGTTTTGAGCGTGTGATATGTGAAGCATTATTGATAAGAACTTTTAATCATAAATCAATGTGCAGAATGCAGTGAATAAGTGTGCATTGAATGTTTTTAATTAAGTTTTTGTATTTTGATGTATATTGAATAATAGTTATGCTAAATAATTAAAAAAAATATTTTTTAAAGAATTTTAAAAGTTTAAAATAATTGATTGTTGAAAATTATTTTTAAAAGTAATTATTTAAAATTGTTATTTATAATTTAAAAATTTATAGATTTTATAATTTGTTTATAAAATTTTCAATATAGTATAGTTATTCATCTGTCGTGAATATAGGTAACCTGATGGGGATAGTGATGCTTTCGAAATATATAGTAAGAAAGATGTACGAATGGCGATTTTTATTAATAAAACTTTACCGTGTTTAATTAAATCATAATTTAAGCCTTTTGCTGCGAAGTAAATATTTAAAAAAATGAAAGAATAAAGAAAAAAGAAGCTTTTAAAACTTAAAAAAATATTTTTATTGTTTTGCTTTGAATTTTTGAGGAAATTTAATTTAAAAAAAATTTTAAATTCTTCAAAAAAGTTCTATGTTGATTCAGTTTATTTTTAACCAATAAGAAATAAGAAAAAGGAAATAAAGGAGAAGATCAAAAAGCATTTGAAACTTGAAGTAACTAAATTCCAGGAAATCGAAAATGACTTTTTTTAGTTGAAAATTCTTTCATTTTATTAAATATATACTTCGCAGCAAAGGTTTTAAATTATCATTTAATTGTTTAACATTTAATTAATGCTTCTACCAAGAAATCATCACTTTATACAATAATAATATTAATTATAATTATAATTATAATAATATATTAATTAATTTGATATAATTATAAATTTGGCCATAAATTTAAGTTACGTCATAGCCAAAATTAATGATGTGGGTGGAAGCTGTCTGGCATCACTCATATTCGAGAATTTCTTATCTCTTTAGACAATTTAATTTTGGATTAATTAAAACTCGTCATTTCTAATTTTCGTAGGTGACTATAAAGAAAAAATCAAGTTTTATTGAATCAATTTCCTTTTTAAATAATGGGTTTTTACTTATAGTTAGTAAGTAGACTGTGTGACAACTAAAATATTTTATTTTTAAATATTTATTTATTTATGGAATATAATTTTATATTTAATATATGATTCTTTGGCAAAACATCAAAATAAAACAAGTCAGAAACACCTCCATCCACATTTATAAGGTAAAGTGTGCATTAAACATTCGAAAAGATTTGTATATTTATTTGTATTATATTTGTATATTTTGTGGAGATATTTGAAAAATGTTTTCGATCAAATATTTCTTCGTTATTAGGCTTTCTTTATTAATATAAATTAAAAAGTATTTTTGTATAGTAGGTGATAAACTGAATCCAATATGGTAAAGGTCCTCCGAAGCTTAATTGCGATTAGAGTACATGAAACACTGTATAGACCCCCTGGGTGGGGAGGGTGTTGAAATTATTTTACTATCGAAACTATTTTTTAAATCATCCTGAATTAATGCTTCTCATGATGATCAATGAAAAATATACAGAAAAATATACATCAGAATTTTTAATCTTTTGTTTTAATTTTTATTAATTATAATAAGACGTCAGTAAGCTAATTATATATTTTCAATAACTAATATATAAAGATGAAAGTTTGTTTGTTTGTTTGTTTGTTTGTTTTCTATAGAATTCCCACCGTTGGACCGCATGTTACCCACATTTGACTCGGGGCAGGCCATAGGCTATGTTTCAACCCCAGGTGACCACCTCTAGGGTACCCTTAGTCGGTTTTTTTGTCTGTCCGGTCAGCAATTTACCATATAAATAATAATTTATTATATTCTTACTACTTGCAGTTGAAAGTAATATAATTTAGTCAAATGTTTTCAAAGCAGAATTCAAACATGGAGAATTTGAATTTTATTTGATTAGTGAACCAGTTTGCAATTGGAAAAATATTGCCAGTTATTTTTCAATTTAAATTTGAGTGCGTTTTCGATTTTACAAATTGAAATTTATTTTGAAAGCTTTTCTTATTGTGAATTAAATATGGAATTGAAGCTGTTATAAAATTAATATTGGAACGTAATAACATCATTAAACAAAAAATTAATTTAAATGAATTATTATAATAAATGTAAACTCGGGCGAAGCCGGCTATAACAGCTAGTATTTATATATTACTTTTTTTCAATATTTACTTATTGTTTTTAAATGAATACTGCAAGTTGATAAAATACCCAAAAATAATAAAGAGTGACCATGAAGTCCGAGTGGAATTGAAAATACCTGTAGCTATGTAACTAAATGTGAAAGAAGAAACACCTTAAATTTCACCATGTTCATCATCATCAATAATACAAAGGGGAATACGATTTCGTAGTTTTCTGAAAACATTTTCGAGTTGATTTATAGAGATCTCAGTGATGACATCAGTTATTCTATCTTGCAAATCTTCTAAATTTCAAGATTTGGTTAAAAAAATAGAGTCAAATGGGGCGAATGTGGATACCAAGAAAATGGTCCATTTCTTTCAATTCATCTAGGAAATTTCTTATTTAGAAACCGTTTAACTTGCCCAGCAAATAAAAGAGGACACTGTCTTGTGGAAACATTCTATTCTTTTAGCTTTCTAACCCCTTTACATGTTCTTTTTATCGCATATACATACAAAGTCATTATGGACATCTTGTATAATTCATTTCTTAGTAATATTTTGCTGATCAACTTAAAATTACAGCAGCTGCAACGTTTTTTGTGACAGATTGAAACCGGTTTTTTCCTTTATTTTCATATTTGATATGGACGATAAACGGATAAGTAAAATATATGAATAGCAAGGTATGGTGATAGAATAAGTTTGATAGCATATACTTACTTTAGAAAAGTCTTAGTGAAATAAATTATTTACAATTTTTGACCCCTTTATTGAAATTTATTCCAATATTTAATTGTGGAAATTAAACGTAAATGCGAAGAGTTTTATTGTCAAAATCATTAATAGAATTACCAAAACTATTTCGGAAATTTTCCACTTATTTTTCTCCAATTTCAATGCGAAAATTTGATTGGAAAATGCAAAAATCTAATTATTTTTCCCGGTAAATATTTCTGTTTTCAATTTTCCTTTTAAATATCAATTTTAAAAATTAGTTAAAATTGTTAAATCTGAATAATAAAGGTTGCCTTATTTTTGATTTTATTATTTGGAATGTATTTCATTTATTTTCAAAAAATTAAATTAAATACCATTATTTATTTATTTATTCATTATTTATTATTATTTGTTAATTCTGACTATTCGCGTCTGTGTGCGCACATGTCTTCTTCTTGTCTGAGTTCAGGTGCGAGTAGTAGAGTTTTTGATTTTTATTTGGAATTTATGATATTTTGTTGTTGTTTTTGTAGTTTGTTTTTCTAGAATTTTCGATTTTCGGTTTCGATTTGGATTTCTTTTGCTAAACGTTATTTATTGTTTTTGGAATTTTGATATTTAATAATAAATTCTTTTATGAGTCTTCTTATTTCAGTTATGAATCAAACTGAAGTTAATGAACGTGTAAAATGGTTTAACTCAAATAATAGATACGGATTCATTTGTGTTGACAATAAAATTAATGATATGGAGGTGTTTGTGCATTTTAAATCGATTGCTGCTACAAATGCAATGTCAATAACTGAGGGAGAAGTTCTTTTCGATATTCCCAAAGCTGGCAGAGGATTCATGACTCAAATTATGTTGAAGACATTTAATTCACCAATGATGTATGTTGCAATTTAAGCAGTTCTTTCTTTATATGCTTCAGGTCGTACTTCGTTTATAGTTCTGGGTTCTAGTATTCTGTATCTCACACCATGGCAATTTATGAAATTTATGTGTTACCTCGTGCTCTTTGTAGAATTAATTTAGCCGGAAGAGACTTAACTTATTATCTAATGAAAATTATGACAGGCATAAGATACAGTTTTACAACTACTGCCGAAAGAGAATTTTTTCGAGATATTGAAGAAAAAATTCATTTTGAACAAGAAATGTAAACTGCTGCTTTTTCATCGTTACTTGAAAAGAGTTATGAACTACCAGATAATCAAGTGATTACCATTGGATATGAAAGATTGAGGTGTCCAAAAGCTTTGTTCCAGNATGTGATTTACAAAATGGTTCACAACATGATTAAATTGTGACTTAAATGAGTCGGTGTATATAGTCTGATTTTGGTGTGTGAGTAGGTGTGCGTGCATTGATTCAGTAAAACAAATTTGAATTATTTTAATCTTACTTAATTTTGAATTCTAATTTTTATCGATTTTGATGGCGGTTTTTTATAAATTATGATTAATTTTATTTTATAATTTTTATAATTTATTTATTTTTAATTAATTTTGCCGCCATGATGGATATGGGCGTTTTCTAGAATATTCTATGCTACTTTAATGATTTTACTATATCATTCCTCTCTTTAGGTTTTTATGTTATTCTTATGATAATTTAATTTCTAAATTTTTATCTTTTCGTTAATTTCAACTAGCTACTTGGCGACAATAATGAATTTCGCCATTTTAAAGAATATTCTAGTTTTTCTTATTATTTCTATTATATTTATAAAAAAAGAGAGCTTGAAAACTATAAATCAGTAATATATCGATGTTTTTTTATACTCACGAATTTTCGGCACTGCCTTTTTCCCTAATTCATTTTTTGATGATATTTTGTAAAAATATTTCTAATTTCCATCCTTACGATCTCATCACCATTAATTCAAACTTTATTCTAATATATTTGCAATCTGAAACTTAATATAATAGATCATACACTGTTTGAAGACAATTTTCACAAACTTTGGTGTTACTTCTCTATCAATGTCCAAGAATACTGATTATAGATAAACATAAAATCAAAATTTTGATAATGTTAATTACTCTGCTACATACGTATATGCAGAGTATTGTGAGAAATATTGACTATTTGGAAAAAAACTTTAAATGTGGTATAACTCGGAAAATTAAAAACCAAATATCCATTCTATTATTAGGATGTGAGCCCGTCAGATACAACCCCTTAACGGTAACATAATATTATATATTAACTGACCAGCGCGTGGACAGTTTCTATCCAGCAACAGACATGCATCCGTGTCATTACGTCATAACATATGCCGGCATACAATGTTAGAAAACACATACGTGTACACATATGGCAACTACTGTAGTGGTAGTGGCCACTGGTTACAAATTGACCACTCGATGACCTCACGCACTGACTACAACCAAGATATTAGTTACTGTGTCGTCATACTGACCAGACACGCGTACACACATAGTAACTACTGACGCACTGTAGTGCTACCCCATTCCAACCCATCGACTAATACTGCATTTTATGTCAGTAGGTGAGAAAATAGCATGAATCGTTGACCAATTTTTATGAAAATTTCAATTTATAGCAAACAGAGTATGCTATTTCCAACTTTAATAAAAATTAATGTTAAAAATAATATTTTGAAAAATAAAAAAAAGTACCCATAATTGGATTTGAACATCCTACCAAAAGACATAATCAAAAATAAAAAAAGTGAACTCAACCACATGACCATCAGCCTCATATAAAATAATAATAATAACAATACTGTATTTCTTTGCAGTAAATAATTTATTCGATCATAAATTTTTGAAATCCTTGATCGATTTCTATTAAATTTTCTATTATATTAAAATATTTCTTAAAAAATAATTTTTGAACCCGCTACACTGCAGATGTATAAGGAGTACTCGGCTATAACTTTTAAATAATTAATTAATACAACAAAAAAAAAAGATAGATTTTTAAATACATAAGTCAAACAAGTAGGGAATCGAATTAAGGTGCTCAACTCACATTTTAATTTGATTATTATCTTTAAATGGTTTTAAAAGACTTCAACTATTCAATATTTCGAATGATCGTAGAACTTAAATTATCTAATATTTTCTAAATGTTTTCATGTATTTTCTTTGTTATTTCCATGGGACCTCTGTATCGATTATCATCTTTATTTCGTAAATCGATTTTAACTAATACTTTATCTTCAATGTTGAAAGTTTTATGAATTCTTTTATGATTGTCGTAACGGTTGGTGTTATTACGCTCTTTAATTTCTTGCTTTACTCGCTGCTGCTTCCTATTGATATTTTCGATATAGTCCAGTATGTTTTCATTTGCTGTCATGTCTCGTTGTACGAAAAAAATATTTGTTTATGCGTTTGCCAAAATATAATTTCTACTGGGGAACGTTTAGTATTCTTCTGAACTGTGGCATTTAATGTATATTCCATTTGTGGTAGTGCATCTTCCCAGTTTTTGTACAACTTATCATTAATACAACACCATATTCAATCTCGTATTGTTCGAAATTGTCTTTTCATTTGGCTATTTGTCTGGTGATTGATATTATTTTCAATAGTTTAAATTACTTTGATTCAAAACATTTCCCTCTATCTACGTATATTACTTTTGGTGAATCAAATTTTAATATACATTTGTTTAATAGAATGTTACATATCTGGGCTTTAACAGCTTCTAAAACAACATATTTACTTTATTGTTCAATGGTCAATCATGACCATAATATAGTTTTTCCATTAAACGTTATCTTGAGTGGACCACAGAAATCAATGAAAACACTTTCAAATGATTCATTTGACGATAATCTATGAATTATTTCACGCGTTTTTAAAGTTAAAACTTTTCTTTTCTGAAAACTTTTACAAACATTTATCACAATTTTAGTGATTTCATCAACTAACGGAACAAAAAATATATTTATAATGTGCTCTTTAGTGTTTTCAATATCCATGTGACAAAGTTCTTTGTGAATTTATTCCATAAAAATTTTACTCTTTCCTATCGGAATATAGATTTTATTTTAATATTTAATCAAATTGTCACTCAGCAATATTTACTTGGTTCCCACGATAATATTGAATTTTTAATCTTTATGATTTCGTCGTCCTTATTTTGACACTTTAATATGCCTCCACTGTCGGTCATTGCCAAACTTCAAGTTCTCATTTTCTTCACTTTTGCATCTGGATGATTGATGCACTGTGAGCTCTATGAAATATCCATTCTAGATAAAGCATCTGCATTGGAATGTAATTCGTCTTTACGACATTCTAGTTTCATATTCAAACTACTCAAAAAGTTGGTCCAATTTTGAAATTGGACTGTTATTGGTTTCTTTGTTGTCATCATAAATATTATAGCTTTTTTATCAGTCCGTAATGTGAATTTTTCTCCATAAAGGTAGTGTTTGAAATGTATTGTATAGTGAAATAGACAACAATTCTTTTCTTTCCATGCATTAACCAATCTCGTGAGTATTCAAACTCTTAGAACCATAAGCTATAACTTTTTCATTATTGAAAATAATTCTTTGTGATAATACTATGGGTCGAAACTAGCATCTGTATCAAGGATAAATTCTTTTCCAAAATCCGGATGTGCTAGTATCGGTGAGTAGATGGATTGAGCACCGCTGGCACAGGGCACCACTAGCACACACACCCGTAAGAAAATTTTTTTTAAAAATTTTTTCAAGGTCAAATTTTAAACAAAGACATATGACTCATCGAGGTCATTGAAACGAATACCATGACTCATTCTATGACTCATCGAGGTCAATTTTTAAGGGCTTTAAACAGAGACCATGAGTCATCGGATGGCTCATCGAGGTCATTCTCACGGTCATATGACTCATCCGATGACTCATCAATGTCATTTAAACAAAGGTCATGACTCACCATATGGCTCATCAAGGTCGATTTTTAAGGTCAATTAAACAAAGACCATGAGTCATCGGATGACTCATCGAGGTCGTTTTCAAGTTCATGTAACTCATCCGTTGACTCATCAAGGTCATTTAAACAAAGACCGTGACTCGTCGATTGACTCATCAAGGGCAAAAAATCCCAATGTCATTTGAACAAAGAGGTCATTTCAAGGTCGTGTGACTCATCCAAGGTCATTTTCAGGGCCATATGACTCATCGCGGTGACTCATCAAGGCCATATTATTATTATCTTTTATTCTGTCCCCCTATGGGTATTTGTCGTAAGGGTACTGCTCACGCTCAACAACTCACAAGGGTACTGCTCGTAAGGGTATTATTAAACAAATCAACAAAACATACATTTATTTAAACAATAAAATAATTTAAAATCAACAAGGGTAATCTAAATATTGATGTACTCGTATTTGCAGCAATATTGTTTGAAATTTGTAATGTTGAATTGTTTTTTAGATATTCTATTGATCCTTTGATTGTTTGAATTTTTCTTAATAATAATTCAATCTTTCTTAACAAATGATCATGCTTCTTATCAATAATTTTCATATCGTTTTTATTTTCAACAATAGAGTTATTGAAAACTTCAATATGATCAATCAATTTAAATTTTATATTTTTGATATATTCAAATGATAGTTCATAGCTCTTTTCTAAATTCTCCAATCTTTGAGATATTCTTTTTCCTGGATGCTTTGACCATTTTGGTTTGTCGAGAATGTATAAAATATCCATCAACTTGACTGTATTCGGATAAACACATATTGATTTATTAAAAGACTCCACTGTTATTGTTGTATTGTGTGAGCACACACTCGTTATAATAATTAGCAATATGAATATAGTTTTCATGGTGTATCAAATCAAAACTCGTATATATTTTACATTTATAGTCTATCAACCAATCAGAATCATGTGGTATTAGTATAAATAAAACATTATATTTTAAATTATTGTAGAAATGTCGCAACCTAATTTTATTGAAAATCTTTTAAGTGAAGTAATCTACAAGAACATTGTGGAAAGCCTCAATTACCTGGTCGATCGGACCGAAACAATTATCGAAGGCAACCATATTGATTACGAAGAAATGTTGAATAAAGAATGCCTCGAAACATAAAAGTTCTATTTCACCCGAATATTTAACTGCCTATGTCAGGAGTGGCCAACCGGCGTCATCAATTGGCGGCCCGCATGCTTTAATATTTTGAAAATATAATAAAAACTTTTTAAAATACGATATAATACAAAAAATGTAATAAATGCAACACAAAGAATATATAGTTAATAATTACAATACAAACTATAAAAATTTTTATCAAAAAAACGAAACCTAACCAATAAATTAAAAAGGTAAATTGCATAATTTAATAACTGTGTTACTTTTGTTGATCGTCAATTTACGGTGCATATATCATATTGCTTCCAGATAATTAATAATCGTGCAAACTTTGTTTATTTCATATACAGTGTATTTTAAAATTTAAAACATTTCGAATTAATAGTTAACAAGCGTGGTAAAATATTAAATATAGAATAATTAAATTAAATAATGACAATTAACGAAAGGAAAAGATTCCGAACAATTGATGCTGAAGGTAGAACTTTCCAGGAGAGATGGGAACTGGAGTATTTTTTCGTAGAACACTCTGGTAGTGCTTTATGTTTGGTTTGTAGCGACATAATTGCAATCATGAAAGATTATAATCTGAAACGTCATTATGAAACTCGTCACAAGCAAATTTATTCAAAATTTGAAGGCAAAATCAGAGAAGAAAAGATTGAGTTTCTGAAGACAAGCCTGGCCAAGCAGCAGAACCTTTTAAATAAATATGCAAAACAATCAGCAACGGCTGTTAGAGCAAGTTATGAAGTAGCATTTGCGATTGCAAGAAAAGGAAAGCCATTCACGGATGGGGAATTTGTCAAAAATTGTATGCTGAAAGTTGTTGGGCATATCTGCCCCGAAATGAAAGAACAGTTCACTAATGTTAGCCTGTCAAAACAAACCATTACACGCCGTGTGGAAGATATTGTCGCAAATCTGTTTCTGCATTTCGTCTGGTATTCAGTCGCACTAGATGAGAGTACTGATTTATCAAATATAGCACAACTGCTGATATTCATCCGTGGAGTCAATGAAAAATTTTAAATTGTTGAAGATCTTGCTGGCCTTTGCAGCATGCATGCCACAACAAAAGGTAGCGATATATTTGATGCACTGAAAATGGTATTGGAGAGACTAGAGCTGTCATGGGAAAACCTTTCTGCCGTGACAACTGATGGAGCTCCTGCCATGATCGGTAATATAATGGGTCTTTCCGGGCTTGTAAAAAAATATTGTAAAGGGTTAAACGTGCTGCCATTGACCTACCATTGCATAATTCATCAGGAAGCTCTCTGCAGCAAAACGTTGCAGATGCAACATGTCATGATTGTGGTGGTGAAGATTGTGAACTTTATCCGCGCAAGATCTCTCAACCATCGTCAATTCAAGACTTTTTTGGAAGAAGCTGGTGCAGAGTTTAATGATATGCCATACTACACGGAAGTCTGCTGGTTGAGTAGGGGAATTGTTCTTGAAAAATTCTTTGCTTTGCGCAACGAAATTGGAAACTTCATGAAGGAAAAAGATTCGGCTGTTCCTCAGTTAGAAGATAAGAATTGGATGCAAGATTTGGCTTTTTTGACGGACATGATGTTCCATCTTAACCAGCTCAATACCAAACTTCAAGGTTCCAAACAGCTTTTACACATTTTGTTTGAGGCTGTGAAGGCCTTTGAGTTGAAACTTCAAATTTTGATGACACATTTACATCAACACAAATTGGATCACGTTCCGACGTGCAAGAAAATACTCAATGCGGGAGACAAATCATTTAAATTCGAGCGGTATGAGGAATTAGTTACGAACCTGCTGCAGGAGTTTAAAAGAAGATTCGTTGACTTCCGTTCCAATGAAACGGAAATCCGTCTCTTTGGAAGTCCTTTCCTGGTTGATGTTGAAAATGTGTCGATAGATTTTCAAATGGAGCTTGTTGAGCTGCAGTCAGATAGCTTTTTAAAACAAAAATATCTAGAAGGAAACTTAATCGAGTTTTATTCCCTCTTAACTCCCGACAAGTATCCAGCATTGCGGAAGAATGCATTGAAGATGATAAGTTTGTTTGGTAGTACATACATATGTGAGCAGACATTTTCGAGAATGAAATGCAATAAGTCGGTTCACAGGGCCAGACTTACTGATGATCATTTGCACGACATCTTGCGCATTTCCGTGTCTACATTTGATGTTAGTATAGAAGAGCTCTCATCTGGCAAACAAGCTCAGGTTTCTCACTGAAAGACATTTGCCCTGAATAGTTAAAACGTAATGTTTTTGTGCAAGAATGTTTTTTGAATGTAAAGTTTTAAATATCTCTTTCTTTTCTTTTTTTCAGTTGGTAGCTTTACGAACTGTAGTAAAAAATGTAATAATGGGCCGCCGGTAAATATTGAACAAAATTTATTGTTTATTTCATATTTTTATCTATTTTAACCAATTAGTTTTGTATGCTACATTTTGAAAATTTGCCCGATTCATTATGCTTTATAATCAGGGCTATCAAGTATAAATAGTGCCAGTTTATCCTGTACCTAAGAAGCATAATTTATTTAACATGCACGCAAATGCTTTATTGTTTTTTTAGCGGTTGTCTCAGACCCCACTACGGGCTATTACTGCGCTTCTCCTGTTCCTTAGTTGGAATTAGCACAGAAGCATTAGTTAAAAATTTACGCCTTTCAAACCTGCGGCCCGCCGCATTATTCAAAAATATTGTAATGGCCCTTTTACCAAAAAGGTTGGCCACCCCTGGCCTATGTGATGAAGAAATGAAGTGGACCCGAATAATAGTAGGGTTCACTTATATGAAGATCATCATTGAAAAATGTTTATGGGACTCAGAACACTATTATCAGTGGTCTCAAGAAGTAATACTTTTATAATCTATATTTTAATAATATTTATTTTCTAGATAATCAAGTCCAAGTTTACACCATGGATTTTTACGCCAATGGCGGATGGAGCACATTGAACCAACTTGCCCGAAATGCCAAAGAAATTGATGAGCATCAAAGAAAGTTTAAAAACTATATAAAACTTGCAACGGGTGTTGCTATTTTGTATGTAATTTTCAGATTTTTTAATAAAAATTAATGTAGTTATTTTGTTTTATTTTTTTTTTTTTAAATAAATTTACAAACAATAATTAACTAAAATTTCTTTGAAAGCGTGCCGGATAAGAATTCAAATTTAGTTTGACTGGTACAACCAAATTCATATTGATTTCTTCTTTCAAAAAATACATTTTGTAGTTGTGGAACATTTGAACTGGTTGTACCATTTCTTTAGGTTTTTCGGTGCATGAAATTTTCTTGGTCATCATGAATAATGAATGAAATGAAATGTTACAGGGTTAATTATAATAATAATAATAATAATAATAATAATAATAATAATAATAATAATAATAATAATAATAATAATAATAATAATAATAATAATAAGAATAATAATAAAATAATAATAATATCTTTAGAAATAATAATAATAATAATAATAATAAGATATATGGCTCATTCAAAAGGTTTTGCATTGTGCTTTAAAATGAGCCATCGTTCAATAATTTTCGTTGGCGGGAACTGTGTAGAGTTAAATTTTAAAATTTGACCTTCAAAAAAATTTGACCTTCAAAAAAAATAATATTTTTAAAAATAATATTAAAATAGTCAAATGACCTTGAAAATGGTCTTAGGAAAATGTTAATAACTTCACCAATATTAATGATGATACCTTCAATAGCTCATTCAAAAGGTCTTGCATCAAGTTTCAAAATAAGCTATCGAACGATGAAATAAAATGATGGGAACAATAACTTTTGGCATGCCAAATAGTAGGGCACTGCTAGCACACTTAATAATATTTTTGAAAAATAATAATAATATAATAATATGACCTTGATGAGCCATCGGATGGGTCATATGACCTTGAGAATGACATTGATGAGTCCTCCAATTTCTCGTGGTCTTTGTTTAAATGACCTCGAAAAAAATTTTACCTTAATGAGTCATAGGATGAGTCATGGTCTTTGTTTCAATGACCTTGATGGATCATATGTCTTTTTTTTAATTTGACCTTGAAAAAAAATTTTTTTATTTAATTTTCTTACCGGGGGGGGGGGGTGCTAGCGGTGTCCAATCCATCTACTTCGGTGCCGATGACCATCTGATATTTAAGTTTATCAAAATTTTTCAGACTCATCAGACCATTGAATCTTTTTTTCGTGTACAGACAATTTATCACGCGACACTTTATCACGCGACACTTTATTACGCGACACTTTATTACGCGACACTTTATTACGCGACACTTTATCACGCGACACTTTATCACGCGACACTTTATCACGCGACATTTTATCACGTTGACATTGTATCACTCGACAACTTATCAGTTCATATATTTTTAATTAATTAATATAATTTTATTAAATAAACGATTACAAATGGATTCATTTGAATTTGGAGTTTCTTCAAGTGGAAAACCAACAGTAATTTTTGAAAATTTTGAATATAGTAAGCATCGAAACAACAAAGATGGTACTATTCAGTGGAGATGTAAGTTTTTTCCAAAGTTTGGTTGTAAGGCTACAATAATAACTGATGATAGCAAAGTGGTGAATAAAAATAATTCAGCTCACAAACACACTGGTAATATAGAGCGTTCGTTACCAATATTTGCAGTTCAAGAAATGAAAAATCGTGCATTAACTACTTCTAAAAATCTAAATTTTATTATTGGGTCCGTAAACGAAACGATAACTCTTCAAATAATGCTGGGACTTCCGAAAAAACAATCTCTTAAAAGAACATTACAACGAGCCAAAGCTTGAAACAATCCTCTTAACGATCACAGTATTCCACAAGACGTTTTTTTTGTAATTCCGGAACTTTTTAACGATATCATACTTGTAGACGATGGATTAGGAGCTGAAAAATAATTATATTCGTTTCCCGAGGTATACCTCCTGGATTCGAAAGAGCCAATCTTTGGTTGGTGGATGGAACCTTCGATGTTTTTCCCTAAATTTTTTTTCAATTATATTCCATTCATTTTGAGCTGACTTCCAGACATTGCCTAGCAGCAAATATATTGCCTTTTACAGAAACAACAGTATCGAGGTACAGTAAGATGTCAAACGTTGATTTTCTGAGAGCTATCGCTTTTTTATCACACGAATGAAACATTTAATTTTATTAATTTTATATTATTTTATTTTATACAATTTTTTAATTTGATTTTTGTCTTACAATTATTATTCAACGTGATAGGTTGTCGCATGATAAAATATCGCGTGATAAAATGTCGCGTGATAACATGTGGCGTGATGAAATGTCGCGTAATGAAATGTCGTGTGATGAAATGTCACAAAACCCTTTTTAGTAGCCGGTCTAATAATGTCTTCATTTAATAATTAAAACGCATTCGAATATCATTTGTATTTTTCTTGGCAACACAGACAATCGGTGAATTCTAAGGGGATTAACATTTCCTTATAATTTCATTATTCTCAAAGTTTTCTATTATTTCTTTAAGTTTATTTTCGTAATGTATGGGTTGTCTTCTTGGTTTAATCATTACTGAATTACAGTGTGATTGTATTTATTCTTTAAAATATGTGTTAGGCATATGTCCTATTTATTCAACATAAATATATTTGGAAAGCCCTTATCTCTATTAACTCATATGACGACGAAATGCCTTTCATTTTACCAACATTATTACATTTATTTAATTTTATTAATCTGATATCCATTTAGTTTAATATTTCAATATCTTAAAAGCGTTTTATAAATCTTCCGCTAGATTTGTTTGTGCTTCAAAGTCCTTTCTTAATCTTTCTTCAAAATTATTTTCAAATGGAGTTTTATCGTATTTCTTCTTGCTTCTCTCGTCTAAATAAGCTCGAATAACGGTATTTCTTTGATGTTCATCAAGTTTGATCATATCAAAATAGTTCTTTTTGGCATGTCAAATTATTCAAGATCTTCAACAATTGAGTACATTTTTTTTTAGGAATAATCTACAGCAATTCGTATATTCCTAAGCTGTTCGTGGTTGGCATGTGAAAGATTTTTCAAAGTCTGGTAAATCTATATCTCTTAAAGATCGAAGACTATTAATTAATAATGAACACGAAATATGAGACATGTTTCAGAGATACAATAACATACACACACGCATCATACCATTCACAATAATTATTTATTAGGTAATTTAATTATTAGATTACTTATAAGTGTAATTGACAATATTGTTGGGTTTTAGTTAATTTACGTGGTAACCTCTGACTCCTCGTGTCCTTTTAATCAAAACAATAAACTACCCAACGTATATTTGAATCACAAAAATATATTCTTTTCTCATCAATAAACAATAAATAATCCAAGTTAAGTTTGACCGATTCTCCGCTCGGCGTTGATGCTTTGATAAAAGATAATATTCACCTTTTATTTCCTTAAGTTCTCTTAACCAACGTTTTCCTTTTCAATTTGATTTGATCCTTTTTCACCTTTTCGTATTCCTATTCTATATCTTCTTTTTCCATAATCTCCTTAATTCGTTTTTACCTTTCGCCTATTCTCGTTTCTTCATACCCTAACTGATGTTGGGGTTCAGTAGGAACCGGAATTAAAGGCATTAGGAAAGCTTTTGAATTAAATAAAAATTAATTATTAATAGTATTAAATAAATACCAAAAATAGATTTAAAATTACTAAGTTTAGAACTTAATTATAAATAGTAATAAACAATTACTATATTTAGATTTTAAATAATAATAGTATTTTATTATATATAAATACACATATTTAGTAATTAAATAATTTCTAAAAATAGATATAGGTAAGTAAAAAATAGTATAAATAAAATTATAAATGTAGTTGTGGGGACAAAAATATTACAGAGATAATAAAACGAACGTTCTGAACGCAAGCGATCAATAATATTTAAGGCTCACAATTACCAACTATAGTGAATTTTCGATTGAGCACACATCTCGATATATTTATAAATCATTGGAATTAGCGTCGATTGGAATTAAATTCAATAACCATTTTTGGGTTCATCTTTATTCAGCACAGAATTATTAAATAGTTAGTTATTATGATATATATATATATATATATATATATATATATATATATATATATATATATATATATTATATATATATATATATATATATATATATATATATATATATATATATATATATATATATTATTTTTTCTTCCAAATAAAGGGCACAGTCATCAGCCATCACTTTTTGTAGCTGTTTTGACTGTTTTAAATAAAACTATTAACCATTTATCTGGGTTAATAGTATCGCGGTTAAATGTCGGGAATCCCTCCTCTTTATCCGTTCACCTATATATCCGGGCTGTTGGCGCATTTAGGGCTAGCCTTGATTCTTTGAAATAATCTTTTGGGCGGTTTGTATAACCGATATCTGTACTTCAGCGTGCAGCTAGTTATTATTTGTTTATCATTTTGTGTTCAATATATATTTTGTTTTAATAAAACTTTAATTCATATTGTTATTTATTTATTTAATATTCAAGCGCAACCTAACATATAGTTTGTGGAGTCAAATCTTTTTGTGTTAGATCGAACTACCCATCGAACCTAACACTGAGGCAAAATGCTGATTTGCTCTGATTTTCCCATTCCTTATATACTCTTCGAAATCGGGATGACAAATGGTTATTGCCGAGCCAATCTCTCACTTGACATTTGACTCCACATATCTGCTTCGGCTGTCACCCATAATGGTCCAACGAACTAAGATAATTAATGGCCCGTCCGGCCTTTCTGCACGCACTATCTTCTCCTTGGTCTTTTCCCATTAATCATTGTGTCACGATAATGGGCCCAAATCTTCCTTCTATTTAGTTTTCTCTTTGTTTACCAAGCTCGGGTTTCCTTCATCTCTTGGGTTCTCCATTAGCTCGGGTTTTCTATTAGCCAATTAATTAATTAATTAACGTTTTCTGTTTTAACACATTTAAATGATTTTTGACCCTTTCTAACCATGTTCTGATAAATCCCTAATCCTCATTTTGTTGACCATTAGCTAATCTATACCTGTCCAGTTTTCCGAATTCGATTTCAATGATTTTACAATTTATTGATTTTTCTCGGATTTCCGGATTCTTGCCTTTCGCAACTGCTTTTGCCATTTCCTAATACTGCTTCCATCATACTTTCCTTTACTATCGATTCTGTGCATGATCACGCTTTTATTTGTATTTTTTCTTCACTTACTTTTTATTTAAATTTTCAACCTAAATTTCATTTTAAATTTATTTTAATTTAAAGACCTCAACAATATTATATCAAATTTTATTGACGTTTAATAAATTACTGTGTGTTGGGTCATATTTTAATAATTGAAACAAAGAGCAGGAGTCAGAGTCCGGGCACTCTTTAACAATAATAACCCAAAAATATTAAAAATTGATGTGGGTTTATCACGTAATAATTTAAAGTAGTTATGTTATAAAACTTTATTAATTAAATTATTATTATTAATATATTTGTCACTTCTAGACTAAATTTCTATTTAAATGTATTAATAATATCTCGCGATTTGTTTAAATTGCTTTTATCTCATGCAAATTAAATGTAAATTTAGGAAGAGAAATATTGAGAATTTTTTTAATTGACTATTTTGACGAAAAATATTTTTTAAATATCCATTTAAAATCGTACTTACTTTTATTTTTCTTAATTATATTTTTTTTTGAAGAAGCTAAAACGCAAAAATTTCGATAGCATCTCTGTCTGACGCAAAAGTTAATTTATCCTTTTTTTTAATTATTTACAATTTCTAGTGAAAATCGATTTCAACACAAGATTATGCCTAGGTGAATTCTTTTGTTATTGAAGTGTAAATTTTTGACATTTTAGTTATTTAAAATCGATAAATTTGTTTTAATAAATAGTTTAATCCTTTTAGTTTGAATTTATATAAGTTATTCATGTGTTATTATGCAAAATATAATGACTAATATTATTATTGTTATTATTATTATTATTATTATTATTATTATTATTATTATTATTATTATTATTATTATTATTATTATTATTATTATTTTTATTATTATTATTATTTTTTTTATTATATTTATCTGAATAAAAGTACATGCGATGAAAATGAAACGACCAATAAGAACGTTAATGCATTTCCATTATCAATTATTAAAAAAATTATTAATTGATTATTTAATTATGACTGAGAAAATTATCGATTAATTTATTATATATTAAGGCTTATAAGATAATAAATTAAATAATTAATATATAATTTGTATGAAGAATTAATGAAAATTAAAAATTGCCGCTTCAATGGAAATTATAATAAGGTTTAATTTTGGGAATTAATTTATTAAAGTCATTAGTTCAATATTTGTTTATTAATTACCTCATTTAATTAATTCATTATTCGTAAGGTTTGTTTTTTTTTGTCAATATAAAAAGGATTTTTTTCTTTCACGGAACACTTTTGACCTTTGGGAGATTTAGTAGTATAAATGAACTTTTTAGCAGAGTCGTCCCGAGGAAATATGGTGCCATAGGCAGTCATATACAAGGATGCCGATTTTAAGATAAAAGTGCACATGACAATTTTATGTGATCCTTTTGAATTTGCATTTGAAATAACTAATTGTAAATAACTAATACAAAAAATCTATTTGTCTATTTTTCTTGTTTCCTGCCACTATTATCATTATGAAGTCTCTTAAATCGCTTTAATACTTTCCTATATATAACGATAGTAATAATTTTTCAATTGCATCCAACAAATAAAATGCGTATAAAATGGTTATGTGCACTTATGTCTTGTGCGCTTATGTCCGGACATTAAGAGCCCCCCCCCATTACATAGATAGTAACGTGTGATAAATATGGCTAAATAACATTATGTAAGACACTTAGCGTAATTGATTTTTTTTAATTTTTCATTATATCAATATTTTTGTTGGACAAAAACTGAATTTGTCATAAATAAAAGTAGAAAATTTGACTGAGAATGCTTCAAAAAGTATCCCACAGCAATAGTCGTAAGTCAAGTTTATATCAAAACACGAAAACATCAAGTTGAACCCGTTAGCTGAAACAAAACAGCACC
>CAUHTR010001172.1:0-86848 GCA_959609185.1 Schmidtea polychroa
TGTAAATATAATTGTATATATAATTGTATATAATATATAATTGTATATATAATTGTAAATTTCCATATATATAAATAACACTATTTAAAAAATTAATACAAATATTAAAACAAAATGAAATAATAATGAATATGTTTTAATCAAAAGGTATTACAATAAAACAATAAATTTATAAAAACAAATTAAAACATTTATTTACGAAACAATAATTACCAATACTACTGTAACACATAATGTCAACTTTAAAATATTGGTTAGGGTTTCTTCGGCTTTTCCAGCATCTTCATGGTTCTTGCTAATAATATAATAATATTTTGAATAATAATAATAATTTTTTGATGAGTCATCGGATGAGTCATTGTCTTTGTTCTAAAAATTTTTTCCCCGCGGGGGTGGGGTATGTGGTCTTGCGTTTCCACAACCATCTACTGATACCTAAATAACAATTTAAAAATAAATAAACAAAATTACCTGGGGTAAGATCGTGGACGATCTATGAGAAATCAGAAAAGAAAACGGAAGCAAAAAGAAAGGAGAAATGACGAAGAGGAAGGAAACAAAAGAAATCAAACATAGAAATAAAAACCAAGGTCAGTACTAATTAATTAGTACAAAAAAGGAAAAGGAATTTCGAAATTGGGAAAATAGGAAAAACAACAATACTCTTATCTCGATAGCATGTCAGTGATAACAGAATTGTTGGGAGAAGGTGGTTAAACAAAAAAGAAAAAAGAAAAAATAACTTTGACAGAAGCAAAAAAACTATAGAAAGGACGAGTTATAAAATAAAGAAGACGTGGGAAAATTATTTTAACGAACAATTTGGAGAAGCCATTGAAAGAACAATTTAGAAGAAATGTTTGAATAAAATTGAAACAGAGAAACTAAAATGAAAACAGAAATAAAGAGAATCAGCAAGAGTTTATTCCGTCGATAATAGAATAAAGTTAGGCGAGTAAAGCCAAGTCAAAATCAGAGAACAACCAGTTAAAATGACCAATTACTACACTCCTCAGTTATGAGAGATTTGACAAATCAAAGTTATACGAGTGTGCTATTCCTCACCATAGTGTTGTAATAAGCACGGTATAATAGTTAGATTGTTGAGTCAATTGTATCATTGTGAAAATATTTGTGATATTCAATAAAGTTTCCAGTGTTAATTGTTATTTATGGGTCAGTCAAAGACACGCTTGGACTCAGAGTAAGAATTCTAATTTTATCACCAACTCGATAACCCAACAACTTCATGACAAACATTTTGTCTGTGGAGTCGTTGAATTAAATGTGAAGAAGATGTTCAAGAAGACGGATGGAAGGTGGTGGAGTCTTGTTCAATGCTGTGGAATAATAATTGGGATGTTGAGGGATACAAGTGCGTCAGTTACGGTAATGTGAGAGGTCATGTGGATGAAGTGCGGCGTCCTGTTTTAGAACCGTTAGATATGGCACTTAGAGGGGCGTTTGGAAATAAGCCGATATCATGCTTAGGTGACTTTACGACTTCGATTGTTTGGCATAAAATGTGTCAGAAAGTGAAGGTAATTGTTTTTAGGGATATGTCCAAGGCTTGTGGATGGAATGAATTTGATTTTAGCTTTTAAAATAAAACTTATGTCTGATACATCAATAGCATTAATAGATTCAGATACGGTTTGTGTTAGCTACAATGATACCGAACGATGTCAAAAGGCACTAAATGTTTTCTTGGGCCATAAAATTTCAGCAGAAGGAATATCCACAAATAATAATATGATAAAAAGAATTATTGAGGTAAAATACTGAAATGCATCAAACAATTACGTTGTTTTTTTGGATTAGCAAATTATTATAGTAAATTTGTTCCAACTTTTTGTTGGGCCAGAATGGAAAATTTGTTGTAATCAAGTGTTTCAACCTTTTTGTTTTGTTGTTTTCAAGCATAGATTTTAATTTTTTTAATAAAGACTCTCGCATTGAAAAGTGTAATTTGAAAATTAATCGGACATTTAACAATAAATAAATAATTAGACGAAGAAAAAGGATAATTAAAAAATAGCAATTTAACAAGCAAATTAGAAAAACTAATAAAATAACTATTACTAACCAAATGGAATCAAATAAGCACAAATATAATTAAATTAAATTAAATTAAAAATTTAAAAAAAACGCAGATAAAAACATAAAATTTCAAAATAAAACAAAATATCTATTAAAATACATACCCACTTAATTTCTATTGGATAAAGCATGGGTAAAAATGATATAAATGCGGCCGTCGAATCACACTTTCCAATGCTAATTTTCTAAAACGACTAGGTAAAATATCTCTCTGAAATTCACTCAGCCACATTTTATCCAGTAACTAGCTTAATCTTAGAATCTTCATAAATTTTGTTGAGAAAGATCGTTAGAATAATCGGTAATGATTTGATTGAGTTGTATTTTGTATATTCATCTATAAGTAGCAACATTTTTCTAATTATCTGTAATATAAATAATCATTAAAAGTGTTATGAAATGAGGTTACTTTTCTCTCACAACCGTACTAATTTATATTGATAGTAAATTTTGATTCAATGATGATTATGATTCTTAGAATGAATAATTTTATTCTTTTGTGCGGAAAGTGAAACCCAGTAATAACAGTGGGATTTAGGCAAATTCCAGACGCAATTTTCATTCAATATTTAGTGCTGTTTCAGATCATAGGATGTGGCAATTCTCGATCAATCGTTCAGTTCGTTCGTCCAGCAACCGGAAAATAACTAGTTGATTTTAGCTTTTAAAATAAAACTGGTTCAACTATCCATGGCAGTTTTGTTTTCGATTTTTATCACAGACCACTCACCATTCAGTGTAATCACGTTACATAACGATACAACTTTACAATCTCCTCTAGTTTCATTTAATGTCTATGAAATCAGTAGTTTTTTCTTTAAATTCCGTACATTTGGTTGTCTATTTCTAATCTGTCTCAAAATTATTATACAGTATATAATATACAGGTTTATACGGACTTGCGAATTAATCTTATCATAATCCTTCACTAATCTTCATTAATTTATTGGGTTGTTATTTACTGATATCACATTGCTATCCACAAAAAATGTTTTTTCATTGAATGATCACGACGTTTTGGCCACCGGGAGTTGTCGAATAACACAGCTCATGTGTAACCTGTTCCCAATTACTAAAATGCAGTAAGATGCATCTGAAGATTAGACCGATATTTTTGCCAATATAGTTTTATTTAATTTCTAAATTTAATAATTATTAAACAATCATTGGTCTAGCCAATAAATTCCGTTGTCATCCTTAGCCTCCCAAACTGAGCCCCCAAAATTTTGCTGAAATAGCCAAACCGTTCAAATAAGCTTCAAAGAGAAATGAAAAAGATATTAAATGGAATGACAAGTGTATGAAAAATTTCCGAAAACGTAAACTTGTGATGGGCTGAAACCGAGAATTAAGAGTTTGTTTTAATGGATTGAAAATACCTAACATCAAAACCGCACAAAGTTGATTAAAATTTATGATCGAGGTTTAATATAAAAAAATAAAATAAATTACATAATACATTAAGAATCAATAAAACCAGTATAATAAAATAAAGAGATAAATAAATTTAAAAAAAATTGAAACTAAAATATCTAGTAAACTGATAAAATGATAAAAAAGTAAAATAAAAGTAGTAAAATTATGTAAATTATAAAAATTTATAAAACAAAATTGTTTAATGAAGACTAAAATAAAACCAACAAAAATTATTTAAATTATAAAATTTATAAAACCTAATGGTTTAAATCAATGAAACTAATATAAAACTAACTAAACTTATTTAAATTATAAAATTTTTAAAACTAAATTGTTTAAATCACTGGAAGCTAAAGTAAAACTAAAATTATTTAAATTATAAAACTTATAAAACTAAATCGTAAAAATTAATAAAAATTAAAAAATTTTTGATTAATTAAACTAATTAAATTAAAAATAAATAATTACACACACTCATGCATGCATGCAAAAGTAATTAAAAATTTATCGCATTCTAATTGGATACAGTGACAGAGAATGCGTAGGAGTACAGTCAAATTGATATACACCCGTTTCCAGATGTTAAAAGTCTCTATAATACATGTTGGTGTGTTCATCTATCGATGACTCACCATTTATGAGAATGTTTATTTCATTTTTTCATTCTCAATTCAATTTTATTTATGGTTTTAGAAGTAAGTTTTTTAAATTTAAGTATATTTTAAGGCTTGAATTTTGATTTCATATAATTATGAGATCATTATTCAAGCTCTTAAATATTACTTGTAATCAGCATTTATAATATATTTATAATATATTGATAATTAAATTTCAGGTGCTTTTTTAGGTATTTTATGATATGTTATGAATTTGGAATTATTTCAATAAAATGTAAGTTATATATATTTTTAACTAAAAAGAAATAAAATAATCACCAAAAACATTTATTTTTTTAAGAAATAATGGTTCCAATCGATTTTTTGGAGATTCCCAGTAATCTTCCAAAATCTTTATAATTTTCTCCATTTTCATATGCATTGATGAGACGGATTTTGTCATTTTCTGAAATTCTTTGAAAATATTATTTTTTTAAAATAAGTTATTAAAATTTACGATTTTCGAATTTTTTTCTTCAATTCCAAAGATGTCGATGGAACTTGTTGAATATCTTCACACAAAGGCGTTTGACTAGAAATATCTGATATGCTGTAAAATATTTTAATTATTTGTAATTAAATAAAAAAATTCTTACATTGTCAGATCTTCACCTTCGCAAAATGGAAATGTCTCCAAAGAAATATCTGAAAATCTAAAGAAATAATAACTTCAAAAATATTTTATAAATAGATCTTACGATGTTTTGTCGTCCATTTCTCAAAAACTCAAAATCCAAATTTTTTTCAGCCATGAATTTTAATAATTTTAAATTAATGATATGTTAACAGTATGTTAATGACTCTCTACTTTCGGAACAAAAAAAGCTATATTAAATTTGCGTGTATTTTATATTATGTGTCCTGTGTTTGTATGTAAAATTATTTTTCTGTCACTTTCTCAATTCCTATAATAAAACTTTCTACATTCGGAACATTAAATTTTTGCACACAGGTAAGTTTGTGTGTTGCTATAATATAATTTTATCGATTTTTTTTTAGATTATAGAAACTCTTATATTGTGGAAACGGGTGTAAATACCGATAGAGAATTCATTTAAAGAAGGTCAACTTCAAATAGCCACTTAACTTCACAGAACAAATTCATTTAGGCAGCTCTCAGTTTTCAGTTTTATGACAGTTTGATAAGTTGAATTGGATTTTAGTAATTTTGTGTAAATTGTAATTTTATGTATGGCATAAATTAATGTAATGTTTTATTGAGTTAATAAAATTTTTAATTTAATTTTGTTGAGTTATCTTTGTGTGTTTTGTTAATTCCTTTATTGTCTATTTCATTTATGAATTTTCGGTAATATTTATAATTTACTTAATTGTTACTTAATTTGATTTTATGAATATTTTTCATGATTTTTATGCTTTGATGCCCCAAGATTGGGTAGAATATTTGTGAACTGATGGCACTCGTGCTGTTGGGCAGCAGATGTTTCGCCAGTTCGGCACATCGTTTTATAGGATATAGTTGGAGGCAGAATCGATGGGAACTAAGAGTCATTTTCGACAGTTTGGAGCATTGTTTTGAATAGAAATAGCATAGGACGGGTTCGTTTTAGTAGAACATAGGTTGGAATTGGAAATACAGGCAGATCACTAATCAACATTTTTGAAGAATAAGTTGAATTTTCACAAGGACTGCAGAAAATATGGAATGACATTTATTAACTGGGAAATAAATTATCTAAAAATATTACAGAAACCACATAATGACTTATAAACGGAAAAATTAAGGACGGGTCCCTGCGTGAAATTTTGGAATATAACATTAGGAAACATCTAGTAACGAGGACCACAATTAAATGAATACATGACAATACTCTAACAACAGAATAGATAAGGAATAATGACGTAAGACTTTCTATCGGTCATCTAGGACCCGAAAAGAAAATACAATAAAAAGTAGTTTTAGCAATAGAGCTCACCTGCTCATTGTTTTTCAACCAGTGTGTTCAGCATCAACATGGTTGTCGCTATGTGTGCACATATGGCAAAAAGATAATAGTCATGAAGGCGTTTAGGAAGGAGTCGAATCAACATTTATAAATAAAATGACACTATTATCAAATGAACTATTAGCAATATACGAGTACTTCTTATATTTTCGGCATTATTTAAATGGAAAAAGTTTGATATACGTACGGATCAAAAGGTTTTAAAAGTTCTTAAAATCAACTTCGAAACCAATAAGTCAAGAATTTAAGACATGGTTGAGTGAGTTGTTAGGTTGGTTTTGATTTTAAATATAGGAAGGGTGAAAATCATAACAACGATGATGGACTATCGAAGACAATTGTTAAGTTATTGTTCACAATGGCAACCTATATTTGTAGGATCATTTGTTACATTCTAGCAAATCATCAATTGAGAATCTCTGTTTTAGATGCTAAATTACCTGTCTTCCTATTACAAATTAACCTTATTATTACCAGGTTGATATATAGCATATACTGTCCGAATTGAACTCTGCCTCTAAACGGGACCAACGGCTCATCGATTGTTAAATTTTCAAATTATTTTTAGATTTTTTTGCGAAGAATTTATAAATGATAGAATACATTGCTATCAATGTATTTGTGTATAATATCTAGTAATTAAATCAAAATGTGATTCAAAGTCACAACCTAGTGTTAATAGGGTTAAACAGAAACCACTTAAAATCATGTCCACTATATTGTACAAAGACTAAATTTTGATTCCAATTAAATGAAAACTCTTATTTAAACTGGGTCGGAAAATAACATGTAAATATACCCTTAAGTCAAGTTAAAATAAATCATAAAAAACACCAATTAAACCCAGTAATGCTGGTTGGTAGCGGTAACATCAGATATGAATAAAATGGTGTGGCAGAGTGGAGTAAACCAATAATACTCGCACAAACCCCTTATTGATCATCGAATTTGGGAATGCGTCGGCCATTGAATGCATTATCAAAAATATTGTTCTGTAAAATAAAATTCCTCAATTAAGTGAATTACTTAATAATATAATTCGATGGTTTTGGTAGGTGATCCAACTTGCCAAATAAATTCAAAGTTTACTTCTATTAACTTAAAAATTGAAATAAAAATTTCTAACTCGCAGAATCAAAATACAATTCATCGTCAAGGATTTTTTCCAAAAATGACAATTACATTGTACACGGATGATTTTGTCCTAGTTATAAAAGCTCTTTAGTCAATGTTGACTTAGAAATTCTAAACAGAAAGTTATTCAAATATAGCGATGCCATAGCTTCTCGTTCGAGAGTTTCTGCTGCTTTAAACCAGTATGGCAAACTTGTTTTAACTCGCGATCGACTTTGGCATTATAAATAAATGATTTACAGAAAGAACTTAAAAATGTGTTTATTAAATACATTTTTTTGACAAATTAAGAAATGGCATAACTTTCAAATACTTTGAGTTCGACCAAAATTTGCTCGGTGATCGACTTGTTGGTCATCCCTACTTACAGAATTACTTTATATTTAATGGCCAATATAATCTCACACTCACACATTCATTCAAAAGCAAAGTTTATTTCATATTTATGTTATAAAAATTAAAAAAATATTTTTATACAGGATTTGTTTTTGTCTAAATTCTCAATCCAGCTTTGAAAATGAGGTCTGTCATCGGTCCCAGTACAATTTTTGTTGGCCATTAATTGCAGCAAAAGACCATAATGTTTAGGTCATTTGAAAAAGAGTCAAATTTCAATTGCATTCTAAATACTTTCAAGAATAAATTTTTAAATACGAGAATTTCCTAACGATTCAAGGGGAACACTCGTAAATTCTCCACGCTTGGTATACTATTTAATAAAAAAAGATGTTCCTTGAATCACTGAAGCCACCGGTGTCTATGCTTCAGAGACGATATATCCAAATTCACGCGCCTTCTTTTTTGTTAATTGTGACACCTCTTTCTCTCATGTTTGTAAACCACAGAATTAAAATATCATCAAGAGATTGAAATGCTACACGTCGTTTCGTGGTAGTGGCCTGTACGACTCTGATTTTCAATAATTTCTCCTTATGCTTAAGAATTTCAGAGATCTTACTCAGTTCTACTTCAATGCCATATTCTTTTATACTGTATTAGCAACTTGTTTGTGTGAGGTAGATGGATTCTTTTAGTGATAAATACCAATTTTTTTCTTCAAGCTTTATTGGTAGGTTGATAAGTTATGATATGGGAATATGTATTTATTACTGTAATAGGGTCTCGCTTTCAGGACACTCTTCAAAGTGTGAATAGACCAATTGAAACGCCTTGAGAGCTTTAGAAAGAACTTTTTAATTTTTATGAAAATGAAAAGCTTAATAGATTTTGTAAATTCCTTAAAACAGAATGGATGTGGATGTGTTTTAGGAATCGTGTCATATCACTGCGATAAATGACTCAACATATACAAATTTATTGATTCTCAATACAATTTACCAAATTGTCGTAATATTTACACTCTTCTTTCAAAAACAAATTATGGTACCAGTAGGCACTCGACTCTTCCGATACGTGGGTATCCACAAATAAAAAGTAGATGTCCAAAATAAAGTACTTAAGTGAGATATTCAGACATCTCAATAGTCTGAATAGCAATATGCAAGGCAGAAATGAAAATATTCTTACGGTAAGAGATAGATTAGCTACTTTTAAGAAAAAATTGCAATATGGAAGAAAAGAATAATGGTAAACAATTTGGATATGTCTCCATAGATTCGTTAAACCTGCGTTACCGAGATGATTCTCATTATTAGTGAACATTTGACAATTTTGGAAAATAAAATTGAAGAATTTGATTGGATTTGCAATTCTTTCCTAGATTTATCGGCCATTAATCTTTCCAACTTTCAGTAATGTGAAGAGGAAAAACTAATGAGTCTTTCCAGTGATCGCAGACTCAATTTGAAGTGCGTACAACTGCCATTAGACGCTTTTTGGAGTATCCGACTCTTAGTAAAAAAAGCCATCAACTTCGTACCCGTGAGAACTGGAATTTTCTTATCTAAACAACATTAAAAATAAAAAACGTGAAAGGCTTAAAAACTTTGAAGAAGAGTTAAGAGTATGTCTTTGTCACATTCGGTCACAAATTGCAGCAGTAATAAAGAAGTCTAAGGCACAACGGTCACACTGACATTCACCATTATTATTTATGTAAATAAAAAGTATCCTTATATGACTTTCTTTGTTTTATATTATTTCATTGCAAAAAGTCTGAGTAGAAAATTTTTCTTTTTTGTGATAGGTGTGCCGTGAAAATTTAAAGAGCTCAATAGTGTGCCGCGATGTAAAAAGGTTGGAAACTACTGAAGTAAGCTAACCCTATTTTTGCATTTAAAATATCGCTATTTATAGTAATTGTAAAATTATTATTTTTACTTATTTAAGTAGGGTAACATATGGACCCGGGAACAAAGACATATGACGTTATCGATGACGTAAAAAATGCATATATGGGATTTTCTTGAAGTCAACTTAAGGTCATAGAAGATTTCTTATGGCACGGTAAGGTCTGATTTTAAGGTCACGGTCGATTTTTAGGACAGTTTAGAGTCAAATCATGAGGTCAAAGTCGATTTTAGGACAGTTTATGGTCAAATTTTAAACAAAGACGGGGAGGGGGCCCGGGGTATATGGTTTTGTTAAGTCATCGATGACATCATATGTCTTTGTTCCCGGGTCCACATGTTACCCTACTTATTTACTAAACTATGTTATTTTCCGCCAATCTCTGTTGGCCCAACGCTAACATTAGTAAGGTCTTTTGTAACTAATCGATTCCAACTACTAATTTAGATAATTTCATTCATTAAAATTTGGCAATCGTTATAATAAATTTAATGTTCTCTTATGGTCTTGCGCGCGAGCCAAAACTCCTGGTACACGCCTGATTGTTAACTATCAATTCTTTTGTTCACCTTTGATTTGTCTACTTAACATTTCATTTACCGTAAATTTTTTAATAAACGCCAAATAAAAATAAAATAACTTTTTTTTCTTAAATGGTATATTTTGTGGTACTTGCTGATTTGTGTGAGCTGAAATTATTCCAAACCAAAAGCCTAGTTCCGAAAGAAATAACACCAAAAAAGATACAACAAAGAGCTACAATATCCATAGTGACTTGGAATTATTTTTAAATATTGATTAAATATGAAAATCAATCAATATACAATGAAAATATTTTCAAAGTCCATATTTTGGAAGATTATCGATTAATTTCATTTTTTCTTAGATTCAATGAAAAACTTTTCCAGGTTTCGATTGTATATTCGTATAGAACATAAAAATAGGCATCTTTCACGTGTGGGTTACCAAGTAGCATTCAGACTCCATCACATAGTTACTAACATTTATTTTTAAAATAATCTTAAATATTGCCAAGCAGTTTAAAAAAATTGTCATGGCAACTGGAAATCGATATATTGATTTTTAAAGAAAATTATAAATTTGAAACAAGGGAATTTTTTGGAGCACGATAACTCATACTAATTCAGTGGTGACATTTCAACTTATTTATTTTCCCATTCCTTGAAAATTTTGTAAAAAAAACCAAATGTCTTCAATGCCTAATCTATTACATGAGAAAGTTTGATTCAAATTGGCATTTTATATATTAGGGATTTATATTGATTTGAAAATATATAAATTGTTCTTTATTAAATATGTAAATAATATCCAATTTCAAAAACTAAATTAATAGCGAAATTAAGCAATAATATGAAAAACTAAATAAAAAGAAACTCATAAATGACTATAAAAATATAATTTTCAAGTAAATTAATGTACCTTATGTAGTACTCATATTCAAAGATTTAATGTCTACAACTTTTTTACCACACATAGAGCAAATTCCTTTCTTAAAAGCACACCCATTGCAATAATATGCACCTTCTAAATGGACGCAGCATTTACATAGCTTACAAGTTCTTCCATATGGTGTATTTCTTGATCTTGATTTTGATGTTAGCAATTTATTTTCATTTAATTTTGATACAACACTTTGTCTTTCAATTTCAGTTCGTTTAGCATTTGGAGTAACAACCTTTTTCAATTTAGATTGGCATTTATCGCATACCATGTTATAATAATTTAATATTTTAAATATGTTTTAAATAATGACATTAATATTTAAACAATCTAATTAACTATAATTATTATTTCATAATGAAATTAAATATTTTCCTTATTAAAAATAAAGAAATAATTTCATATGTTTGAAGTAACTATAAGTCCTTAGTGTTTTTTTAATATATTTTTACTATTTATTTTATTTTTAATTATGTAAATATTATTATTTAAATCTTAGTTAAAGTTGATTTAAATCATAATCATCATTTTCATTATCAAAATGATTAAATGTAGGATAAATTTCAGTTTCTAAATTACAATATTTTTTCTTGAAAAATTATAGTAAATATCAAAATAATTTAAATATTAATAACTAATAATTCATTCCTTTTAAAAGTGATTCTGGCAGCAAAATTGAAAATATATAGCAGTATTGATAATATATAATTAAACCCAGTGGCGTAGCAATAGGTTGTGCAGGTTGTGCACGGCACAAGGGCCCAGGACGAAAAATTAGTAAAATTTATACGTTCGAGCATTATAAATTCCCCGATTGTCATCAAACCAAGCATCGCTTTGGCGTTTGTTTTGTTTTTATTAAGACAGCAACCACAGTTTGGACGGTTTATACATTTAATATTATTAGGAATCTATATTGGATATAGTTGTAAACCACATATGTTATTGATAGAAAACGAACATGCAAGAAAGCTTGACATTTCAAAAGTGGTCGATATTTTTGCTCAAGAGAAGGCGCGCAAACGGCCATTTTAACTTTTGGGATTTTTAGCCTTTGACAAATCTTAAACTTGAATCGTGTCCAACTAAATTAGGACATATGTTTGATTTGTTCTTTCTTTTTATCATGTGATTCAATTTTATATTATGGTGAAATAAGCGTATGATCTGAGTTTTTTCTAAGAATTATGTTTCAATAAATTAGTGACAATAACAACAACTATTGTTCATTATATCATGATGGTACCTGGCATGTGCCCATTCTATATACAGAGAATACCGAGAAGTAACAAAATATCCTTTCAACCCAACCCGAAACGCTACTATTTCTGTTTTAAAATGCGCAAATTTACTCAGAGAGTTGCTAATCACCTTCCCCCAAGCCTGCCTATGGTTTGGTTCCTCGGATCACTTCGTTCGACAAATATTCTGTGCGTCCCAAAATCTGCACAAGGGCCACTGATTAAACCTCAAAATGTTGGAACTTATTTCAGACAAAATTGTTAATTATTTGAAGTGGTGGGCTGAATCGTGTGAATAATGAACAAAGAGGGTTGAATAAAAAAGAATTAAAATGATTGAAAGTAAATTTAGAATAATTATAAATAATAGGCCAAGATGAAGCCGCACAATATAAAAATCGTATAAAGTTATTTAAATTTAATAAAAAACACAAATTAAAAACAAACTTAACATAACAAAAAGTTAAATAGATAGTGAAATATAGATAATAAATTGATCCACGCAAACAGTTGCACAAAAACATTTTTAAAACAGAAAAAACAAAAATATCGGCCAAAAATGACACAAATTAGCAAAAATTACCAGATTATTTAAGGGGTATTTGGAATATATAATAAATAAGACATTAAAAGTAGAAAACCAAAAATTAAAGCAAAAAATAAAATGGACCAATCAAAACGAATAGAATTTAAATCAAAAATATAGAAATTAAATTGATTGAAACGTGAATGCGTCTCTGTCTGCATTTTGTCTATGTCGGCCTCTTTTCCGGATCCCGTTATAACATCTTTTTCATAATCATTAACATCTAATGAATTATAGTAAAAGGTAAACATTATCTTTTCAAAATATTCTATCCAAAGAAAGCATTCTTTTCAACATTGAAAAGCTTCTTTCCATCAGGATGGAAGTAAGTGGACATTTTATTAAAGCTAGATACAGAGAAGACGATATTTCATTGTTTTACATTTTCATCAATTCGTTGATTCCATTCTTTAATAGTCGATTTAAAATATATTATTATAAATTTAACGAACCGGTAACAAAAGCAATATTCCCTAGTGCAAAATATCCGGTTTTAATCGTGTAAATTACAGATTCAAAGTAATCTAAGACGTCAATAAGGAGGCTATAATATTTTGATATTGACCAATTCGTTATATAATCTTTCTGATTAAATTGCCTTTTTCGATTTTCAATTAAAATTCGATGATCTTCAAATTCTTTCAAAATAATTTTCTTTATTTCGCTTAAATTATCGGAGTAGAAAATCATTTTCGTGCAGTATCGATTGTGCTATATTTACGTCTAGGGGTTTACCAATTCGGTTGAACAGATTGATTCTTTTTAAAAGTGGCCATATTACCAGCCAATATAAATTAATTTACCCATTAAAATACCCAAAATCACGACTGCACTTCAGTATTCTGCAACTCTAAAACTTAACCTGAAATTCTAAGACTATCTACTACTTGCCAAACTCCATGAGACGTTCCCAAGAGGAGCAAAAATATCGAGTGACAGTGATTAAATCGAAGTTTTCTTTCAACATACACCAAACAACACATTCTCAACCTTTCCACACACGAGCTAGAAAACATCCTGTTTCTAAAAGACAAGCAGAAGAAAAAGAGTTCAAAGAGTTAGATGCCACTGTGCCTTTGACATACACTTAGTTACCAAAAGTGACAGTTCATTAGGCAAATGTGGAGATTACCGATTTTTAAATTCCATCACTATCCACGACTGTTACAACGCCATTTAATACCAACATCATCAGTCAGAGTCAATACCGACTGTAAAATTAATAACCCAAAAAATAAGGAAAAGTATTCAGTAAATAAAATATCAGGAAATAATTATTACACAATCAGTCAGAAAATTTGATATTTAAGTGAAAAACAAATGTTAATTATCAGAAGATTTATAAAACAATTTCTAATGGTCAGATATTCAGGTACTTCATTTCTAAGAACGAATTCAATTCTGAAATTCGATCTGAAACCCATCGAAATCTCGGATGAAATAATTGAGGATTTATTTGTTAGATTTCTATCCGATGTCAAGTCTTGTAAAACCAGCATGTCAGCGATTTTCTGGAGATTAGAGAAGATGTATTGGTATTATGTCGATTCAAACAAAATAAAAGAAAAACAATCATCGCAACATTTTAAGAGATTTGTCATTGGCATTCGATACTATTTACAGGAAATTCTCCCACTCAACATTGACATTGTCAATGAATATAACAAATGGAATTATAATCGCAGATTTATACCTCGAGCTAAAGCAATTATTGTTGACGAAAATATGGAAAACGTTTTGCTTACGAAATGTCACTATAATGACTATTATATTTTCCCCGGTGGGAAAGTAGAAGAAACCGATACGCATTTATTGGACACAGTAATCCGAGAAATCTACGAAGAAGTTGGAATAGACCTTTCTAATGTTGTAGATGAAGATTTATATTTTGATCATGTTCAATACAGTTTACTCAGTAGATACTATGTGATTCGCAATTTCAGAAAAGACACATTTTTACAGCCATTAGTGGACAATGAGATTCAAGTGATAAAATGGTTCCCAATAAAGGATATTCCGGATAATATGGAGCAATATAACATTTCATTAGAAAATATCAAACTTGTTGTTAATCCTCTGAAATATATGTCAAAATATTTGAATTAAATATTTCTATATGGAATTTATGCCAACCAATGAGATGAGTTGACGGACGGTCCACGGATGAGTAACCAATTGAAACATTTATTTATATATTAGATTTGATATATTTCATTTGTTATTCAAAATAAACAATTAATATTCTGCATTATTATTATTATTTTCTACTTTTCTAAATATTTATTATTGAAACAGGAGAGAGATAAGTAATTATAATTAGTTATTTATATTAACATTTTATATAAATATTTAAAATATATAAATTTATAAAATTATTGCTTATTTTTAAATGGGACATAGATAATCAGGGATGTCGCGAGGTTCCCCCGTTTTGATAGAAAGTTTTTTAATGTAAGATGTAAAATGTATGAAAAAATATAATGAAAATGAAGAAACAGACAGGTTAATTGTGTTAAAGTTGCACTATATATTGTGTAGCTTCGTCTATCCAGTGTATTTACTGTATAAAATAGTTTTAGGGCACACTGTATTATAATCAATTGAGTTGCTCTCTTGGCGATGTACCGTGTTTCTTACTTACTTGAAACATGAAGTAACAAAGTGCGTGGATGCAAGGAAAATCCACAACAAGTAGTATGGAGTAATGGGATGGGTAAGGAGTATTACGAAAGGTAAGGAGTAGTAGGAGGGGTAAGGAGAAATTGGAGGGGTAAGGAGTAGTAGGAGTAAAATGTAGTAGTAATATGAAGGTTAAGGAGTACTACGAAGGGTTAGGAGTAGTATGAAGGAGTAGTATGAAATGTTAAAAAGTATATTATACAGAAGTATCAGATACTTATGCCTTATTAAGTCAAATGCAACTAAACGGGCACAACATATCCCTACAAATACACATGCTTATACAATACAAACAATCAGGAAATAAAATAAAACGAAAGACTCCAGATATAGACATCCGGTTGTGTGGTATCTGAGGAAGAGACCCATTTAAATCTGACTGTCGGTAAGGCAGACTGGGTATATTGGTAAGAAATTCTGATTTTAAACGGCCATTTGATTCTGATTGCTAGACGGGTATGTTGATTGTTAAAATATTTACAGATAGTTAAAGTTGAGTTGTTTCCATATGTGATGCTGCTATGTGATCCGTTGCATCTAGAAATTAAAGGAGAGGCACGGTTGGTGCTTTGAACATTGTAATTTATAAGATTATAGGATTATACGTATTTATAGTTAATAAGTAAGTAGGGTAATATATAATAAAGTATAATAACATTAGGGATATTATGAGTACTCGTACCATAGGTGCTAGTATAATAAGGTAATAAAATAATGATAATATTAATAATAATAATAATAATAATAATAATAATAATAATAATAATAATAATAATAATAATAATAATAATAATAATAATAATAATAATAATAATAATAATAATAATAATAATAATAATAATAATAATAATAATAATAATAATAATAATAATAATAATAATAATAATAATAATAATTGATTTGAGCAAACATAAATACCCAGAAAAGGAACTACAGGAATTTCTTTATTAACAACTTTTAAAACATAATCCAACACAACTGCTAACCTTTCAAGAACATCACTACTTACATTTATCACCTGAGATAAATCAGGTTTCATATAAACGTGCTTTCCTTTATTTCTTAATCCTTCTTTCATTAAATCCAATGCGTATCTTTCAGATTTATGAGCAGTTCTTTGTACTTCAATAGGGACAAACATAGCTCCATTACTTTTATTTTTGTACAATAGTTCATAATTCATATCACATAAATAATCTTCATTTTGTTTTCCAATCGAAATATTACTTTGATCGTTACTTTGTAAATTTGTAGACTTATCTTTCATTGTGATATTAGGTAGTGGGATGTTCATTGAATACTTGCATAATGGCTCTGATTCTTTAAGATTTTCTAAATCTTGGATAATACTAGAAAATGTACAAGAGTTTTTCATTTTGAAATTGTCAGATTTGGGAAAATCAAATGAACGAAATTTGTTATTGAACATATTTTGAATTTCTACTTTATATTTGTAAGAATATACATCATCCTCATGTATCAATTCATTTCCTTCAATGGAATAAATGAATAAAGATTTTGTCAGATCATCACAATGAAAATCCACAAATGAATTTGTGAAATGAATGTCTCTACTGTCGGTATATCCCAAAAGAATACCAATGACACGAGAATAGAATAGAATTTGAGAAAATATGTTAAATATTTTATAAGTAGGTCAAACGAAAAATTAAAAGAAGTCAATAGATCAATTAAGGTCGAATCAGGATCAGATAATTGAAGGTGATTATTGTATTAAAGTGCAAGGAATCCAACAGCAACAATGGGAGTCGTTGGGTAGTCATAATGTATATTATTTCTTGTTGTAACAATTCCGGTGTGTAACGTGTGATAAATTACTGTAATTATGAATATACCATTTGGACTTTTGTGTCTTATTTTAGCAATAGTCAGAACCACCGACTAGTACTATTTATTCAATTAAAACCAAACAGATAAGTAAATTTAATCATTTGTAAAAAGTTAAAGTGTATAAAAAATTTAGGATAAAACTTTATTTAACAATTTGTGCTTGACGTTTTTGCTTTTTCAGGTCTTCCGCTTTTGTGTTATACAGTTATCATTTTATTATTATTATTATTATTATTATTATTATTATTATTATTATTATTATTATTATTATTATTATTATTATTATTATTATTATTATTATTATTATTATTATTATTATTATTATTATTATTATTATTATTATTATTATTATTATTATCATTATTATTAGGGAACAACCGGAAATCGCTTCGGACATTCGCTCCGGCCGGATATCGGGTTTTTCGGAACTATTCGCCTCAGCAAATAATACACACGCAAATACCTAAAAATTGAAATTTTATTTTCCTACTTAATTAAGTATTTCTGAATGGAAGTTGCACTAGTATTCTTGTTCACATCTTCATTACATAATTAATTATAAAATATAAAATATAACTAAAGAGGGACAGAAAAATAGAACATAAAAAATTTAATTATATGAACTGAAGTGAACTTGAAGTGTGTAAGTATTTAGTAATATTTATTTGAGTTTTTTTTATTATATGTAAAAAAATTGGTATTTGGTACGTATCCGGATCTGGCAAATAGTACATCCAAATACTCGGATTTGGTACCCGGTGGAAAATGTCTACCCGGTTGGTCCCTAATTATTATTATTACACCCGTTTGCACTGAATAAACGCATATATAATGTAAAAATAAAATCAATACGTGTATATTATATAAACATACAAACTTACCTGTGTGTTGATTTTTAGGGTTGCAATGAATAAACGCATTTAATAATGAAAGTAAGAAAGTGTTAGAAAAAATAAACTGACACAAAAACACAACACATAGTAAAAAATACATGCAAATTTTCGATATGTAGAATCGTTGTAATGAATAAACGCACTAGGGTTATGACTTTTATCAACCCCATCCTCCTGTACTGTAGTTTGATGAACTTTTACCTAAAAAGCACGAAATAAACAATTATTTGCATATCTTTTCAAAACGTGCATCGCGCCATTGAAAAATCGATTTTAACATAAGTACTACTATGTATTCAAATGTATTTAGAATGTCATAGTCATGTAAGACAATAAATTTTCAACCCAACAATGACTCAGATAGTTGACCTTGCTCTTGCTTGTTGCACAGAAGGAATCGAAGGTGAATTTTGTCTTTATTTTTGCATGATGAATAAATTTCCTCCATTACTTTGATTGCGCGCTCTGCGCATTGATTACTTCTGGGTATCTGTAGTATGGATGGCTCTCGCTTCCAGTGATATTTCAAAGAGCTTAAAGCCTTTTTGTATGGATTCAGTATTTCATTCAAGTTATTAAAGTCGTTTTCGTTGTACAGTTAGTCTGTAAACCAATGCTCTGACCAGCCACACGATATAAATCAACATACTCTCCGCAGAACTGTCCTTGTTGAAGGAATTAAAATGAAGGCCAGGATCGTTAGTATAGCTCTGGAGTTCTACCTTGCATTGCTGATGTTGGGTATTTTCTGAAACTTGATCAATGGAAATTGTCCCTTTTCCTCAAAAAATCGGAACACTCGAATAAGATGAAACAAAAATTTCATATTATCTCTCCAGCCTGATGTTTCGAGAATTACTTCTGTTCAGTTATCAAACTGTGTTTTCAGTTGTTCACACTCCTTCAACAGTAAAGATTTAAATGGATATTCGATGTTTGGCGATTGTGTTTTACTTCCAAGTTCTTAATCCATCATCAAACGGAGGATTCTATCTAATACATGGTGTTGACAACTGATAAACTGAGGTTTGTTGATGCGTTTCTCTGTAAACATTCGTTGCAATATTACAACAACACCATTCTTTTTTCCAGTGTTAACGCTGGTGGTATCTGCAACAATCATCTGTATGGAATTCCATAGGTGAAATTCATCGAGGACTTTATAAATTCCTTCAGCAATAGTTAAAGCCCTGCCATCTACCAAGCCAAGGACATTCAATTTGATTTCTCTTCTTTCATTTTTAAGGACGACCACTTGATAATCCATTCTGTCGATGTGCTTGCCATCAAAGTGTAAGGACCAACTTTCCATATGCAACTTTTCAATCATTTCTTCCTTCAGCTTGATTGCCTCTTTGATTGTTGACTTGTAAATAACTGATTGACATGGAGTTGGGATGTCAATGCCTTCACGAGCCAATTGCTTGCATATATTAGCAGCTTTGTTTGTTGATACTCTTGAGGAGTCACAATGTTGACCGCAATTTTGCTTTTATGATGTTTTTTGCTTGGTGTAGGAGTTGTCTCATCTTCTTCCTCATTGTTTTCATATTCACTGTCGTCAGCCTCAGAGTCAGAATCACTAAAACCAGGATAGTAAGATGATGAGTTGGATGACTCATTAGAAAGGTTTTGTCTTTTAGAAGGATGGATCGTTTCTTTACTAGCCGCTTGGCCTGTAGAGTATCCCACTGTTCCTTTGCTTTCCACTTGGAGATGGTACAATCGCTTGTCCTCGGAAGATAACCATGTTCCATCCACTTTAGTAATATCAAAATTTTCATCAAGGGGTTCGTAGCTTCCCCGCTTCACATATTCATCATAAGATTTCAGTATTTTATCAAGCTTTGCTCGTATAACTTGATCAGATACATGAGGAAAATTCAGTTTATTCTTCCACAATTTCAGCTATTCGCTCCTTTCTTCCTTTGATTTTTGGTCCAAGGAAATGGTAGCGTTCGATAATTTGCTTTTGGAGAGGCATTCTGTACTTTTCTTCCAGTGAATATTCTTCCAAAGGGACCATTCATTTCTTTTATGAGAGTCTTCAAATTTTACCAGATTATTGGTCCAGACATCCCTGTTCTTCTGAATGCTACTATTGCTAGGCTTGTACGACGCCATGTGTTGCTTCTGTAACAACTATAAAATTAGATGAGCAGCTATATATTGATTCTATATATTGAGGTATATATTGAGCTATAAATTGTTCTAGAATGTTCTAAAGTCTTCTAAAATATTCTGTTATTTTCCCAAATGTTCTAAAGTTCTAAACACTTCTAATCTATACAAGTTTTAAATGATTTGCAGGAAAGTCACACGTATTAGTAGTAGCAGTAACAAGATTAAATAAATGACGAAACGTAATTTGAATTGCGGGTGACCTTTTTTTACAACCGAGAGGACTTGAACATGTTTTCAATGTTTTCTAATAAAAGTTCATCGATTTATGACACAGGAAATTAATTTTTTTTTAAAAAGTCAAAAAGCCTAAAACGCACTATAATAAATCATTTACAGACATTTTTAGAAATATTTAGATAAAAAGACTGATAAAAGTTTAACGAAAATTCCGAAAACTCAACTTCGAGTTGTATAGATCAGAGGTTCTCAAATTGGGTGCCTTAGCATCCATAGGGTGCTCAGTCGTCGGCGAGAGGTGCCCCAGCTATTTTCAGAATATATTTTTGCAATTTCCTCGCATCTAATTAAAAAGAAATTTTTTAAATCGATTGATTAATTATTTTATTTGACTTATAACAGATTAGATGCAATTAAAACAGTTTTAAAAAAATTTTAAGACTTTTTATTTAGTTAAAAATTTTCAATAAACGAACCCATTTAAGGATGAACAATTGGGTAAAAAAGATCAATAAAAATGAAAACGAATCTAACAGTGAAGTATCTTCTAATACGAATAATCTTTCTGACAAAAAAGACTCCTCTTCTTTGCCGATTAACTCTCATATATTGGAGCAACAAAAACGAACTTCGAAGGCCAAGAACAACAGGAAGATTCAAGGCCGAAATAAAGGAAATACAATCCAACATATATTTACCAAGATTTGGTTTTGTTGAGGTTGGGATTGAAGAATAACCTAAAGCAAAATGTGTTGTTTGTGAAAAAACATTTTCCAATGGTTCACTTCTGCTTTCTAAACTAAAAAAGCACGTTACATCAGATCATCCGCATCTTCTTGATAATGGCACCGAAACCTTTATTCGCCTTGATGCTTCTCTCCGAGATAAGGGCAAAATGATGAAAAGCCTTTTTAAGCCTGCAAATGATAAAAATAAGAGAGCAACAGAAGCTTCTTTTATCGTGAGCCTGCAAAGTGCCAAGGCGGGAAAGACTCACACGATTGATGAGGGATTTTTTCAAACCGTTTATGATTGAAGTGGGCTAAATGTCTGCTTGGGAATCAAACATCCCAACAATTTGAAGATTTACAGTTATCGAACAGCACTGTGTCAAGTAGAATCATAGTGCATTGCTAATTCACTTGAAAATGAATTGATAGTAAGATTGAAGAACTCTGAATTTTTTGCCATTCAATTGGACAAAAGTACGGACGTTTCTGGACTCACGATTCTTTTAGTATTTGTAAGATATCCGTATGAAAAGCGGGTAGAAGAACTTTTGGTCTGCAATGTTCTTAAGAAAAATTCAACAGGAGAAGAAATTTTCAATTCAATTTTTAATTATTTTAATGAGAAACAAATTGAATGGGAAAAGTGTCTTGATATTTGCAGTGATGGCGGAGCAGCTATGATTGGAACAGTCAAAGGCGCTGTATCTAGGATAAAGAAAATAGCAAAGAATGCAACAAGCAAGCCACTGCATCATTCATAGGCATGCATTGGCAACCAAAAGAATGCCTGCTGAGCTACGATCTGTTCTTGAAGAAGCTGTCAAAATGATCAATTACGTGTAGAGTAGGCCGCTTCAGTCACGCCTTCTGAAGCTTATTGCGGAAGAGACGGGAATGGAACACCATTAGCTTCTTTTGCATACTGAAGTGCGCTGGCTTTCACGTGAAAAAATACTCGTCAGATTGGTAGAAATACGGGAGTCTTTAAAAGCAACTTTCTCCGATTAGAATTTTATTCATCAGCTACTTGATGTCAATTGTAGTCTCAAACTCTGTTATCTGGCAGACATTTTTGATTCATTAAATAAAACCATGACATCTTTACAAGGCAAAAATCGAAACTTTGATCAAATTGATAAAATCAGAGGATTTAAAAACGAAGATTTTAAGATTTACTTATGATTGGCCAAGATAGTGATTTGAAAATTAAGAACCGTGAGTTAACTCAAGAAGAGTTTTGGATGCAGATTTATTCAGAAAAATAAAACTAAGTTACATTCCTGTTGATGTACGGAAATTTGCTGAAGATTTTTCGAAGCAGTATCATTCAACGCATTAATTTATTAATTTTTTTAACTAAATTAGGTCAAAATTTTAATAATTAAAATTTTTATATAGAATTTTCATCTTTTTAGAAAAAAAATCTAATGGGGTACCCTCAAACCTTGTATGCCCGACAAGGGTGTCTTGACCAAAAAAGTTTGAGAAACACTGGTATAGATAATAAAGACATTATTTCGTAAGATTTATCTTCAATTTTTAATAAATTTAATATTAGCTTTTTTAATACTTAATTACTTTATTTATTTATAGTTAAAAATATAACTGACTTACATTATATCGAAATAATTCCTAAAAACTTCATAAAATTTCATAAAAATCCTAAAAACCTTGAAATTTAATTATAATTTATAATAAAATTGTTGATAAAAAGTAATATTTAAGAGCTTGAATAATGATCTCATATCTATATGGATCAAAATTCTAAGTCTTAAAATTTACTTTAAATAAAAAAATTACTTGAAAGCCATTTCTAAAATGGCTAAAATAGTTAATCATAAATTAACTATTTCATCAGAAATACATAATGATTACATTGAATACATTCCATCACAACTTATGACGCATCTATAATTGGTTGTACACACCAACCCATATTATAAATGCGTTTATTCAGTGCAAACGGATGTATTAGTATAAATTGATGATTTTTTTGGTAACAGCATTAATTAAATGTTAAACAATTAAATGATAATTTAATATTATTATTAATATTGTTTATAAAGATTTTTATAAAGATAACTCAATGATAATTTATTAAAAATGTATAACAAGTGAAATTAATTTTTTTTTGCTTAAATTGTTGATGTATTCGTAGAATTTTCTTTATCTTCTATTTTTTGAGAAAACTTTATCATTATAAACTTAGGCATCCAAACTTGTAGATATTTATTTCTAAAACTTTTCATTAGAACAATATAAACATACGGATTAATGACACTGTTTAACGCAGTAAGAACTACTCCTGCAATACCTAGTGGTGAGCTAATTACGTACGAAGTCACTCCTAAAAATCCAAGAATGTAATATAGTGTATCATAAGCGAAACTTAAAATAAAAAACACTGTAATTACAAATGTTGATAAAGTAAACATTTTTGTTGCCTTTTGATAGCTATCAGCCTTTTTTATGGATTTTCCAACCATCATTTTTCTCAGAAAGAAATACACTCGACTATATAAATAGATGAAGAAACACGTTGGAATGACATATCCAACCATTGACCAAAGTATTGCGTACCCTTTCCAAAAGTTCTTCATTATATCTCCATCGAATTGTGGTACTTGAATGCATGAACCATTCGGTAAAAGTCTAGATTGAAGTGTAGATGGAATTATTATTATCGAGGGAGCCAAGAATAACACAAGGTAAGTTGTAATAATTTTCAATCGAATATTTTTTTTATAAGTTTGAGCAGTAACAACCGCCCAATATCGGTCAAAAGCCGTAAAAACTAAATTTATGATACTCATGTGAACACTGAACCAATATATCGTCTGACTGTAAAATACTCTGCATCCAATCCAATCTATGAAATAAACTCCTGTGACATTTGGAGGTACCAAGGTTAGGAGAAATGAGATCAAGCACACATTGAAATCGATCAGTGATTGATTTCTCAACAAAAGAGTTGTGTATCTCGATTCAACGGATTTCAAAAATACCGTTACCGTAAAAGTCAAATTTCCCACCATCCCAATTACCACCAAAACAGCGAGAAAGACGTTAAAGTTTTTCAATTCAAGAACCGATAAAGGATCATTGCTTCCTCCCATTATCAAAATGTAAATAAAGTCGAAAAACTTAATATTTATAACAAATTTTCGATTAGAATTCCAATTTTACCCAATGAAATTACATTTAGAAATTTAACGAATCAAAAAATACCAAAACTTGATTTTTATTTGTTGTATTTTTTTATTTAAAAAATGAAATTATTGTATCCTGTAGCAAGATCCTGTTGAGTATTAATTCATTTTTTCATTTCTCATAAACTTAAAGTTTATCAAATGTTTTGTCTTGTACATTTTGACTTTAGATTAGAATTTTTCAAACGATTTTTGATCACCATTCACAAGGTTGTAGTGTTTTGTTTGTATGATTCAAGTGAACATGTCCAAGTTATTAAAGGTAGATATTTAAGTTATCAAAGTTGATAGTAAAAATATGAGGTGAAAAAAATATAAATGTTTTTTTACATAATCAGTGGCGGAACTGCAAAATTTGGACTCCCCGCAAAAGAAACAATTTCTCCCAAATATATGCATCATATTTAACAAAGAAAAGTTAAATTTTAGATATTTATGAGAACTTAAACTCAAAAGTAAATTTATGAACTTGAATACGCAACAATTTTTAACTTTTTGCTAATTAGGTCTAATTCATAACCGAACACACAACGTATTCAAAATTAACTAAATAATATCAATATAATCCTTGAATTCATATCAAAGATGCAAACTACGCACTAGTACAAAAATTAATACTTGAAGAATATATTTGTAAGCTAACAATAGATGCGTGAAAAGAATTTCAGTTTATGGATATAATGCTAATTTTGAGTCCCTTATAGTTGGTGCTCCCCTCATCATGTAAGATCCCGTGTCCACTACTTCTGCCAATGTACATGATATAATAACAAGATTTAAGATTGATTTATTAATGAAAAAAATGTCTGAATGTGCCACATGCTTAAAACTTATTGTTGAAAAATTTCTTTCAATTTCAATAATTGTTGAATTTTTGTTAAAAATATAAGAAAATTAAACAATGGTTTGGTCTTTCTGTTTCAAACTTGAAATGAGAACTGATATTTCCTTTAGTTGAATTTTGAACACTGATAAGACAGAAATATAAAAAGAACAAAGAAATTGATGTTGATGCAGTTAATAATTGGATGTTGAGGTCTTACGATGTTCCCCAAATTGTTAGGTTTCCAGATTTTTGAAAACATTTTTAATTTTCTTGTGATCAATTGAAAAAAGGTGCTTAAATAATGTTTACATTTAAACAGCGTAATTTTTTGTTTTTATCCATCAAAAAGAATTTGGTAGAGAAAAGTTGTGGATTATGTCGAGTCGTTCAGGGAAGGGCTCGCAATCCGTAGATGAGAGTATGTAACCGAGAAATCTGACACCTTTTTGAAACAAATTGCAATAACTTACGATCTGTAAAAAAACTATCAGTAATTTAAATAATTAAAAAAACTTAATAAAATAAAATTAAATTAAATATGCATATTTCAGGCATTACAGTCATTATATAATTAAAATAAAATAAGGATAATTTTTTCGGTTGATCGCATTGGTAGAAGAAGAAACCGATACGCATTTATTGGAAGAAGTTGGAATAGACCTTTCTAATGTTGTAGATGAAGATTTATATTTTGATCATGTTCAATACAGTTTACTCAGTAGATACTATGTGATTCGCAATTTCAGAAAAGACACATTTTTACAGCCATTAGTGGACAATGAGATTCAAGTGATAAAATGGTTTCCAATAAAGGATATTCCGGATAATATGGAGCAATATAACATTTCACTAGAAAATATCAAACTTGTTGTTAATCCTCTGAAATATTTCTATATGGAATTTATGCCAACCAACTTTTGAACCGAATTTAAAAAATAATTTAGAAGATGTGTTAGCAGCTTCTAATAATGACTACAATTTTCACATGATCCCAGATTTTTGATAAACCATTAATATCGAAACAGGAGAGAAAGATAAGTAATTTTAATTAGTCATTTATATTAAAATATTTATCTTTTGAATTCACCTTTGATCTTTTTCTTAATTCAATTGAAAACTGTGTGAATATTGAGTGTTGTTAACAATTGCAGTAAATTTGAATAAACGTTATTTGTTGAATTGTTAGATTGATTTGAATAAGGACATCAGAGTCAGAAACTAGTACTGATTTGCAAGAAATACCCAACACCAGGAATGCAGCCGTCTTATATATAATATAAAAGGATTTTTATGTCAAAATTGTCTCAGGTGCCTAAAATTTATATAAACCTGAAAAAATAACATTTTGTTAAAACAAATCACGTATTACAATTTTGAAATAATAAATAATTAATTAAACATGTAAATTTAAAAAAATTTAAATTAAATTAATTAATTAAATTTAATTTAAATTAAATATTTATTAAAATAATATTAAATGTAGTTGAAAAATTTTTGATTAAAAGTTGCCAGTTAAATCTTAGGATTAAATATTTCTATTATATTAATATAAACAAATTAAATAACATTTACACAGTTAATAATTTTGTAATTAAATTTCTCATTTATTCAATTGTTTTCTATCAGTTGATCATAAATTGATACAAATTAAAACTATTCAAATAAAATACAATTTTCCAGTAAATTTATTGTTAATTTTATGTTAGTTAATTAATTGAAAATTAATTAAATTTTACCCTAAGCTTTTGTGTATATTTTATGTATATGTAAAATAACTAAGTTTGTAATAATATATATTAAATATGACCATGCCCACCGAGGGGGGTTCAATTTGTTATGTATTTAAATATAATATTACTGACACTTAAGTTGACTTAACTATAATCAGTTTAAAGTTCAAGCATCTGGATTCCATCAGAATAAATTGAACGAACATCAACAAGTAGTTAGATCAACATCGATATCAAATTTAAATTTTGAATTTCGTTTTTTTTATTCAAAATTTTGTAGTCATAATAAATTTAATATTTTATTTGTAACGACTTAATTTTAATTGAATTAATAGAATTTTAGAATAATTTTGTAAATAAAAAAACTCCTAATTCCCATATAAGATTCAAATTAAAGTAGATTAAAGAGATAAATAAATTTAGAATTTCTAGGAAAATTATTCAAGAATAAATTCTAATTTAAAATTTTCAATAAACAAATTTTTCTTATAGAATATTCCAAATTTACTAAAATGGGAAATGAACGAATGAAGAATATATATTATGAGAAAATGATGGGGAAAATAGCAGTCGCTGGCATACGCAGGGGGGATTACTGGGGGTTTAAGCCCCCCCCCCCCATGATTCCAACAACAATATAAAAAACTATAATTAATAAATATATAAACTTAAAACAATTTAAGAAATATTCCGAATGCCGATATATATATATATATATATATATATATATATATATATATATATATATATATATATATATATATATATATATATATATATAGGCCCGACAAGAGGGGGGGTTTGATGGGGAAAATACCCGGGGCCCCGGAGAAAAAATCTATCATGATTTAAATCACTTGATTTTTTTTATGAAGGAATCATGATTTCAATTTGTAGGAACTATGTTCCTCCTTTTTTAGTGCGTGTGTGTGGGGTACGTCTGGAGAGTTTCCGTTGCCAAGATTGCTTTCGGAACCCCCGTTGCGAAAAAGTCTACACGGCACAAACGCATCTTGCAGTAATGGTAAGCACATGTGGCAATATTTTGTTTGTCAAGAGTCAAGTGCTTGCTATCACTAGTTTTTGACATTTTGAGCCTGTTTCATTATTTACAAACTCTATTATTATTTAAATTAAAGAAAAATTACAAACATTAATAGTGTAGTAAATGTAGTTGTTTGATCAATGTGAAAATCTCCAGGAAGAAGCGGATAAAGTAATCGTGTTTGTGAACTAAGCCGAAAGTGAATAAGAAATTAACCTAAGCGTTGGGTTACAAAGCATTTCTTTACCGGTGCTGGAGTGCTGAAGTCTAATTTTCGATTATTAGTAATTAGCACTCAATGGGAGACCGCCATCGACTCCGATATTCGCGACGTGGATGAATTAGAAATGACACCTAGTGACGAATTCAGAACAAATGTTTTCAATGTTTTCTTAGATTGTATTATTGGAAATATTGCAAGAAGATTTAATGCGGCTAAAGAAATTGATTCGTTATTTAATGTATTATGGTTATTTCATAACCTTAATGATGAAGAAATACAAAAGAAGTCCGAAAAATTACAAAAGGTATATGAAAATAATATTGACCATAATCTTGGTGAAGAAATACTCCATTTAAAATCAATTTATGATGCCAATATACAAAACAAATCTCTCTCGGCCATTGAGTTAAACATCATTAAAAAAATGAAACTGGATGTATTGTTTCCCAACATAATAATAGCAATAAGATTATTTTGTACGATCCCTGTAACCGTTGCTGAAGCAGAACGATCTTTTAGTGTTTTAAAAAGGATAAAAGATGTTTTGAGATCCACAATGTCACAACACCGATTGAATGATTTAGGAATGTTGTCGATTGAATCTGAAATGGCTAAGAAAATTGATTTTCAATACGTAATTAATTTGTTTGCTAGGCGCAAGGTTCGGAAAGCAACATTCTAAAAAATAATTTGTTTTTTGTACTTTTTTTGTAATTTTAGTTGTAAACGTTTTCATTTTTGTAAGAGAATTTTTGATGAATACATTGTTCTAATCTTTTTTAGCAAGTTGTCAATGAATTTAGGTTTTGACATTTTTACAGTAATTTAAAATATAATGTTTTATTTATACTACAGAATTGCGTGCCATACGATTCTGATTGGTTGATAGACTATATGAGTCTTGCTACAATATTTTTATTGATACCTTTGTGAGCAGTAACCTTAGGGGGACAGAATATCTTGTCGGATAAACTCAATGTATCACCGTGTGCGTAATAGTAGTTATATGGTTTATATCGATGGTACAATAATTTGGGAATTCAAATTTAAAATTTGACCTCAGATTGACCTAAAAAAACAACCCCCTTCCCGGGGTATGACGTAATATGTTTTTGTTACGTCATCGATGACGCCATATGTCTTTGTTCCCGGGTCCACATGTTACCCTACTCAAATCATTGTCAGGTATCCTATTACGTACTGTAACTTGAAAAAGACAATATCATATTTTTTATTTTGATAAGATGTTTTAAATTTAATAATTTTCTGCGTAAGCTCCAGAAATCTAAAGATGTCAAAGTAACCCGTGGCATGGATGGATTTATCCAGATCACCGACTCATTTGAAGTTGCCGTCGGGATCAATACTTGCCGAATGATAGGATCACATGAACATAACGGAACGAATTTCCAATTACTAATTAGATAGAAAAGGAGTATTATATTATCAGAAATTCTTTGAAAATTATTTACAGAAAAGTTTTACAATTGAAACTTGTTTAATTATATAATTTACAATATATAATTTACCAAGAAGCCATGAATAATAAATTAATGAATAATAATAAATAATAATAATAATAATAATAATAATAATAATAATAATAATAATAATAATAATAATTGCAGCATTTATAATCATAAAATATTGTCAGTCAAAATATATAAATAACATCACATTCAGAGGACCTAAAAGAACAATAAATAATTTGAAAATTAATAAAACAAATAATGTAATCTAAATCAGTGTAGTTCTACAATACATGGTCACCATAATTTTACTAAAAAGAGTAAAAATAACAACTTTTAACTAGAAAAATTAGTCAAATAAAAGCTTAATAATAATTTATCACAAAATTGTCATTATGGATCATTGTTGTACTACAACAATTTTTTTAATATATACAACAAATAATTACATTTGCACATACAATACACATGCAATGCACGTACAATACACATGCAATGCACGTACAATACACATGCAATGCACGTACAATACACATGCAATGCACATACAATGCACAAACCAACTGAAGAAATGATTGAAATGGACTTGCATAAGCTTCATTCTGAGATTACAATACAAACAAAACTGAATTTCATTTTTGAAACTTCAGCTTTTAACCATTGAGCAATTACTGTCAGACCTTAAAAATAAAATTAATTAAAAAATATATTTTTATATAAATGTTTCTTTTAAAATATTTAATCAAAGTGGGATTTTAACAACTTCAAAACCATTTTGTAATCTCAGCCGTCACAAATGGCAGTTGGCAGAGTAACTCAGTTTTTTTCTATAACATTATTATAAACAAAATGAAAAACTATTATAGTGCTGAATTGTATTGAGTCCTTTAGTATAGAGTTATTCACCAGAAATAAATTATTACAAATTATTTATATTGTTTCGATAGAATTGGGATGAAACTCACGACTCAAATCAAAGCTTGTTATTCTGGAGTCTGCATTTCTTGCATTGTTTTTGCGTGTCTTTCAATTGTATTATGTGATAAAAGTTATTACCAGTATATGCATGCCAATTGCTGTACATTTTATGTTTCGTATATAAGCATCTTTTATCGTGCATTTTATTTTTGACATTCTCCTTTGTCCTCATTGTGTTGCGTGTGAATTGATTTCTGTGGCCTGTGAAAAGTGGATAGTAATGTAAAATTGTATTTGAAAACAAAAGATTTGATAATAAGTTTTTCTAATATAAATTCTTTTTCTTCAAATTCAAATATTCATGTAGTCGCCACACGGTCGCCAAGATCCGTCGCTTTTATGTATCATGTGTAAAGCTGATGCCCATGGTGGATTTAATAAAATCTGAACCAATTATTGGCAGGTGTAACTTGCATTACGGAAAAGATTCAAATCAAATCATTTGAAATTAGTGGAAGTTTGAAGCGAATTCGTATTTGGCTATATACGGAGACTGAGAAGTCATGTGCCACAGACAACTCGCTCTGAATGACTGAAAATCTTTTAAATAAATTAACGGGTAACACATACAAGCAAGAAAAAGAGTCCAGTGATGAATTTGTTTTTGGCATTTGTTATGAAAAGCAGTATTTCGACATAATTTTTTCCTGGAAATTAATTGTCTTTTTTCTGAATTATTATTTGTAAATTTTAATGAATTAACAAAGCTATCCTAGTCGAAATTATAATCATAAGTCATATGCAATTAGAAAACTCAACAATTTGTCAATCCATGAAAACGATTTAAATTGATCAAATAAAGTGATTTCGACATCAAAACGAAAACCAATTATTGTCAAACGAGGTGGACACTTTCTGTCGGTAAAGAGAAATGGTTGGTGTAAGTTAAACAGATCAAAAATTTATTACTCACGAGGAATTTATCTAGTCGAAGTAAATTTCTTTATCGATCCGATTGGTTGAATTCTAAATATTTCGTTAGGGTAATTTTTGCAGAATCTTCTATTTGCCATGCGGAACAACGTTTTAATTCAAGGAAAGTAATTATTAAAAGAAAACAACTTGTCAAAAAGTATTGCTTATCACAATTTCCAAATTAGTGAACCTCTAACAGCATCTATAAATTGTGATTTCATGGGAAATATCTCACAATGTAAATATAATCGCATTAACATATATTTTAGATCAAATATTTGACTAATCATTTAATATATTTGAAAGTTGTGAAATAGATATAAAGAAAATGCGCCAGTTTTAGGTTCATACCAAATCACAAAATATCCTTGCAACTTCATTGCAGAAGGTATCTGATCATTCGACAACATTAAGAAGTGCAAATGGAACAAACACGTGGCGTCATTTCCGTAGTTAATATGTTCTAACAATTGTATAATCAGTTATATAAATTTCAAGTTCCTAATCACTAGGGATTGTATACCGGTAAACCGGTAAATTAGCAAAAAAACGCTCGGTAAATTTACCCGTAAATTCGGTAACTTAAAAATCCTTGATAGAAATTTTTATTCTGATATTTCCGATAGTGAATATGATGTTTATATATATCAAGAACCAATGAATCTTTTCAACTTGTTCTTCAAAATCCTGATATAAATTGTTTAATAACAAAAATACGGCAGATAGTAAAACTTTATAGGAAATAGGTATCCAAAAAAAATTTATTACAAAAATATGTAAAAGAAATCATTGGGAAAGAGCTTTGTTTAATTTTAGATTGTTAAACCAGGTGGAATAGTTTATTAAATATGTTGATTAGTAACCACCTGCGCTGAAATGATGTGCATAACTAATCGTGTGATATTTGCTAAGTTAACAGTTTTATCAACAAGTTATATATTGTTTGGCGCCAAACTTATATAAGTAAATTATTTTGGACGAGTTCACTAAGCTCGCATGTTGATTAATCAGCATCTGAAGTCGTTAATGAAGCAGCTAAATGAAAATACATATCATTTAATGACAGACAGATATTTAAAGCTTTTTTATGCAATAAAACTTCCTTTTCATATTATTTATGATTTTTTTTAAAAATTAAATGGTAAACTGAATTTTAATTATCCAGTAAGAGTTTTCTGACATTTAAAGATAAAATTTCCCAATTTATTAGCAATAGTTTCAATCAAATTAAAAATGGAATCAAACTTTCTTAACACAAAATTTATTAATTTTAAATTTTAATGAAAATTTATTAATCAACTGAAAACAGGAGCCAATAACTAGCTGGTAAATGCCGCATTAAGTTCAGAGGCGAATATTAAAATGTCAATGCAAATGAAAAGGTATCACATTTTCCGATCAATGTTAAAATTAAATAAAAATTAAAATTGATCTTATTAAAATAATTTTTTTAATTAAAATTTAATTCAACTTATTTTGCTAACGGGTTTGTTTCTTTAAATTTCAATTCAAAAAAGAAATAAAGCAGGAGTCACTTAGATATTTGGTTCGTTTTGAGCTTTGACACTCGATATCAAATGCCTTCTCAATAATCTATGATGCATCAGTTCTGGAAAATAGTTATCGGCCAAATCATCAAGAGCTGCTGGCACATTACCTACTAATATGAATTTGAGAGCCAGCATTTTAACGTGAATACGCAGATTAGCATAATCCAGATAAGAATCTGCTAAAAGAAAATTTTGAAATTTGCTGCAAAAACACGCCAAGATTGAAGAAGCATCCTAGTAGCTTAGCTTCCTGGACTACGGTGTAATTGGGTCACATTACAATTGGGTTTAATCTTTTACGCCAAGTAATTTAGCTCTGTCTACGCTGTTTTCACATATAAGCTGCACACTTATGTCAGCACACTTTTATCAAGTTACCAAAATAATTAATATTTCATTGAAAGATGAGGGACTATAAAAATTGGACGTTTCTGAATTCATTTAATAAAACCAGTTGAACAAGTATTCAAGCAAAAGATTTTTATTGAATGGATAGAAAATAAATAAAAACAAATCGAAGAAAATAATAACAGTGATAGAATATTTAAAGTATGAGAAAGATATTAGAAATAAAACGATGACAGATATGAAGGTCCATAAAAGATTATTTAGCAGCCATGATAGAAGGTTTGAAGTGGAGAAAGGAAAGTGTACAATCAAAGACACTGAGTTTGTGAAACCTCTTAAAAAGGGCCAGAGACTTGCTGTTGATACAACGCACTATGGCAACTCAATGTTCTTCAGCATAATCGATTGTGAAACAAGCAGATTCTCAATCTGACAGATGTTGGAATCGGAAAATGAAATAGAAGTTTGTGGTCATCCTCAATCGATATTTTTCGAGCTTGGAGTTCCGTTCGATATACTCTTGAACAACAGTAGAACGTTCCACTCTAACGAAATTAGAAAGCTGTGCAAGCTGTTCTCTGTAAAGATGATTTACCAAAATCCCTATAGAGTCTATAGTATAGACCATCGGGAAACTGTACTGTGAATAGAGTCCACCCAACAGTTAAAAGAATGATGGCACGGGTCGGGGGTGATGTGGAGAAGGTAGTAATTTTGTACAATTCTCTTCCGACGAGTGATATTATTATTAATTCCGTTCCAGCAAATCTTCAATCATAACATGTTTGGCGATATCCTTTCGAGTTTCCAAGTCAATCTACTTTATAGTCTGTGAAATCTAAATTTAAGACAGACCGATAGATTTTATGTAAAGCCTGGAGAATCTAGATATTTTACGCCACGGAAACTTATAATTGTGACCTAGTGTAAACTCTGAAAGGTCAATAACCGCAGATGGGATAAATCGACATGTATCGGACATTAGATTGGCCTCGGAGAATGTGAATGAAGACAGAGTGGACAGTAGATCTTTTGAGGAAAGCGAAAACGAGAGTGAAAGTGAGTACTCACATGATCTTGAGAGGCACGAATTGCGAAGGCCTGATCGAATTCGAAAATCTGCAATCTGGTCGGAGGATTACGTTCGAGCTTGAGCTCTGGCGAAGAATTTTGTTTAAATAATCAGTTGAACTTGCATGTTTCAATGTAAGATTTAAAAAGTAAAAGAATTGATTTAATAAGCTTTATTATCTAGTTCTTTCAAAATAAAATAACAGTTAGTAAAATCAAACATAGTTAAATTTTAAGACAATCAATTAAACATTAAAATTTTATAAATAGAATAATTTTAATATATAATAAACTAATTAAGAATATGTTGTATTGAATGACTGTTGAATATTGAAAATCAACTAATCATATATATATATATATATATATATATATATATCAGAAAGTATTTCAGAAACGACAAGACTGACAGGGAAAAAATACACAAAAATAATGTTATTTTTCCTACAACACGTTTATCGAACACGCGTAGAAGAGGCGATTCAAATTAGTTAAAGTGAGATAGAGCTAATTAAGAAAGTAAATTTGTAAAATGAAAAATATTATTTACCATTAGATTCATTTTGTCAAAGGATCAAACTCATCGAGCACATTTGTAGACTTCATTTTCATTGGAAGTTTTTGTGGTTGCAAACTAAAGTTTTATATTCATAAAATGTTAAAGCATTTAAAGTAAATATAATCCACTCAAACTCCTCTCTTCAAAAAAATCGAGATAATTACAAAACTTGATTATTATGTCGTTATTTAGGAAAGTGCTTAAAGCAAAAAATTTATAAAAGTACAATTTAACTTTATATAAAACAATTATTTTACCGAAATTAACTTTCTAAAAACAATATTCAAAACAACGATAAAAATTGGATTAGAAAAGAAATAAAAAGGAAACGTGATTTTAGGTTTCGGGATTCTAGAATAGCACTAGATGTCATAATACATCAATGGATTATAAAATTTATCTCCAAATTGGGTTTTACACCAAGTTCCCTTGTACATCCTCATAACAAATTTGAATATATTAGGAAAATTTCTTGAAATACCTCTTGCAACCCTAATATAAGAACAAAAGATAAAATCCCATAATTCAGTTGCCTAATCTGTTGAACGAATCCAACGTCAATGTCAAAAATAATTATTTTTTGATTTGATATTGAAAATTCTCCCATTGAAATAATTAGATTTTAATCGATAAACAGTGCATATTCACATAGAATTTTTCTAAATAAACAAGTCAATAAAACAGAAAATCGATTTTCTCGTACCAATTCGATTGTCGGCAGTGTTTAATTATTGATCCGGCAGTGCAATACTCAATGAAATGTTCGATTTATCGGTAGCAAAGGTTCATTTAAATATTATTGGTGTTTAAATTATTTAATAATAATAATAATAATAATAATAATAATAATAATAATAATAATAATAATAATAATAATAATAATAATAATAATAATAATAATAATAATAATAATAATAATAATAATTATAATAATAATAATAATAATAATAAATAGTAAAACCTCTCTAAATTGGAAAAGTTTTTCGGAGGTTTTACAGCTCTTTTACTGTAATAATAATAATTTTTGGTTATTGTTTAGCAAGTCGGTTAGTTTCTGACTCCTTAAGTTCTTTTCCAATCAACTAAATAAAACCAACACAAGACAACTTTATTCAAACTTTACCACAATTACAATTTGTCACTAGATTTGCACCTTTCTTTCGCTCATAATTGCTATCGTAAGGTAGATTGCCCAAGGGGTAATCACCTTTTCGGGTATGATACTTTATAATTCTCTCAGGCTTTACTTGAATTTTTTTCTTCCTTTAAGTCTCCTGATACCGTTTCTTCGAGCACCTGGCGGCTCGTCTAATTTTGAGCTCTCTTTTTATACTCTTTCAGGAAGGGTAATTATCTGCATAATTTGATAAATATTTTTGAGGGTTAATTTGTTTACCACGTATTGGCGCTCGAATGAGCTTGGTTTCCTATTTGCTTGGGTCTCAATGCGCTCCGGGTAAGGAAAAAATATAGTAAAAAATTACACGCGGCATTTCAGAAGCTGGCTAAGTTGATAGGTGATTTAAGAGAGATATTAAAATATACTGAAGATTATTCAGATAAATGTTACTTTGAATAAATTTATTAAAAAAATTTAACTATGAACCGGTAAAGGATGTGCCAAAAATTTGTGAATATATGAAGACAAAAACATCAATACCTTTACAATACTTATTCATAGTCAAGTGTTTTTAATAAATACAATGTCAATTGAAAAGAAATCAGCGGTGAAAAAAAGTTCTTGTAATATTTGAATAAATTGTTTATATTATTTATTAGTAGTCTTACGAAAATTTGTACCAAATCGGGTTTAAATTGAAAAAGTAATTATTCATACGTATTTATATTTTATAGTCTAAATATAAAATTATGTAAGGGTTAGGCCCTTAACGCTCATTTTGTTTGTTGTTGCCCTTTGACCATTGTTGTTATGGACCGTAGATAACAAACGTCTCTTTTATGTTGCCACTTCATTACCATTACTTTTCCACGTTGAGCAGCTAATATTACATCCCTTTTCAATTTCTTTGTTTGAATAAATTTTGATATATCTTTTCCATACTTCCTTACAGTCCCACATGTGCCCGTCTTATGATTTACTAAAAGAAATTTTCAGTTGTGGTGAAGTATAATAAATATCAGTATTTAGACAGTAGCCTGATTTAAAAGTGGTTCTAGCAACAACAGAACAATTTCGGAAGTAACCGCCATAGCTTGATATTTAATATATATATATATATATATATATATATAGTATAGAAATGCATATTTGGGGTAAAGCACGGTAATATTAGAATTCTATTGAATAAATAATTTGTAAGAAAAAAACATAATCATTCAAAATTAAAAAAATATTTTTCTGTGACTGCTAAAATTGTACGAAATTATTTGATTCCAAATTGTTGCATCAGTAAACTGTTTATGAAAGTTTATATTTCTATCAGCGTTAGTTCAATTACTTATTAAACCAATGTAATAAAAGTGTGAATACTTACATATTTGTAGTAGTGGGATTAGAAACTTGATTGGAGACATTTGGAGACTGGAACCATTGAGAAGGGTCACTAACATATCTCCTATGCCCAGCAGATATAGTTGACTAAATTATAAAATAAAAATATATATATTTTTGATTTATTAATCTTTCAACATTTATAAATTTCATAATAGCACAAGAGTTAAAGAATAATTTTATTGCAAATGAGATAAATGATTCTGTATAAACCTAAAATAAGGAATTTATCAAAAAAATTTAATCCTTTCTTTTATAAACTTGTCATTACTCTGGCATTGAAACAAAAGAATAATTGTTAAAAGGAAAAGTGAAAAAAATTTCTAATAATTTTTTCTCTAAGAATTTATTGATTTATAATTATTAGATACCTGGAGAAAGAGAATATCGGAAAAATTTAATTAATATTATTGTAGTTTTTTAATAAATACTATTAACTTTATAATCACTAAAACCATATAATTTTTTATTAACTTTTTATCTGTTTTTATTTTCTTTTAAAGTTTCATTTATTTTTATTACGACTATACTTCAATGTCCTTTAGATCATTTTTTTAATGTTTTTCACTAGATATTATCAAATTTATGAAAGGTTTTCCAACGATATAATATATTATTTATTTATTTTTTCACTCAGATTTATATTGATTTTTAAAATTTTAAAATAAATAGAAATAATTTTGGTTAAACAAATAAATTAATAATATTAATGTTATTTTTATTTATTTTTTAACTCATAAAAAGAAGAAATGTTAATGAATGATAAAAAATAGGATTTATTTTACTTATGATGGGTTACGGGCCTAGTGTGATTATTTAATTTTTATAACAAATTAATATTGAATGTTACAATAAAATCTCAATTTGCGTTATTAATTGGGATTAGAGAAACACGACGCAAATTGAAATATTTTTCATATATATTTTGTATAAATCTTTTTTTAATTAGTACCAGAGTAGAATAATTAAAAAAATCCAAACTAATATTAATATTAAGACATACATATTACAACAAAAACTTTACTTATATTAATTTTCCTTATGAAAAAATAAGATGTAAAGAAAAATAGAAATAAAACAACATAAAAAATTAATAAATAAAAAAAATAATTATTCAATGGAACAAAAAAAATCAATAACACTAACAAAAATTGGGAAAAAAATTGAAATATGTGAAAATTTCTCAAATATTGACTTTGATAAAAATTGTCTAAAGTGTGCTGAATTTTTACGGATTTTCTCTATAACAATTGATAGCGCCTGCCATAGATCTTGTAACTTTTAAATTCTAAGAACATTATCTAAATTTTCGTCTGCTAGTTTTGTCCTTTATTTAAATTTTATAAATTTCATCCTCGAAAACTTTGATCTAAATTAGCAAATTATTGTTCTTAAAACAAAATCCTTTTTATACTAATTTCTCTGGAGAGTATCATTTGCCTTTAATTCTTTTATTTCCTACGACAAATTAAAGTTTTGCAATGTCAAATTTGAATAGATTCTCAAACAATATGATATGTATCTTTTCTTGTAACAATCATGAAAATATTATAACAACTAGGGTTGCCAGGTGAAACCTTAAAGAATACCGGGCAAAATTTTAAAATAAACCTTAGACTGCTATTTTTAAATAAAACTAAATTTTAAAATAAAAATATGATATTTTTATTATTTTATATATTTTTCATTCTGCGAATTAGCTTTTAGCAGTTTTTTATTTTTAGATAATATTTCTTTTACATTTTGGCATGTATAAGGAATATTAAAAAAGATACAAAGTTCGCTTTTTACTAAATTCAACGACATCCGATTACGTTCGTTAATCCATAGATTGCCCATCACACTAAAAATTCTTTCAAGATTCGCATTCGAAAAGACGCACTGAAGCTATTTTCAATAAATTTGGTGCCGACTCTTTTTGAAAGAAATAGTTCCACTTTTCAAGAAAAGATGTTCCTTCAAGTGTCTCCATTACCGAATTCAATGTACATATTTCGGCGTATAAACAGTCTGGTGGAACTTCATCCTTCAATGGCGACAACATTCAAATTTTCAAAATTTCATCCAGACTTATAGATTTTTTACCGTTTGCAAGGCTCATAGCTTAAAAGTACATATAAGGAGAATTCTGGAAATCAACCCATTTCCCAAATACTTCAATGCTCGAGCATATACATTTAAAGCTTCTTTTTTAATTTATTCACCTAACATGGATCTAAATAGTTTTTCATCATGGCAAATTTTACTTTCATGCCAAAAAATTCGGTGTTCATGTTATTTTTCAACGATTCTCGAAATGTTACCAATATTAAATAAAGATCACATGCCAGAGTTGTACGAGTTTCTAGAATTAGTAAATTATTTTGAAAAGAAGACATAAATGAGTGAACGAAATAGATATAAATTTCGGAAATTGTTGGTTCATCTACTGGCAACATTTCATTTTCTTGATCAGATATCATTGTCCATATTGGTCTTGGACATTCGTCTTCGCCTAAAGCTAAAAAATAATATTTGAGCGGTCAAACCACTTCATGAAATTTTGATTCGTAAAACTCATAACATTTATATTTATCATAAAACTCAAAACGTTAAATATTCTACAATAAATGTGTAAATTCTCTAGAATATGAAAAAAAAATTTAGATGAAATTAGAGAGTTTCTATTGTAAATTCTACAAAATACCGGAATCCTTCCATCTTGAAAGATCGTGAAAATACATTTATAACCAAATATCATATCACTACTGAAGACGTTTATCAATATCATAATTGGAGGAACCGGTCAAAGAAGTTTTAATGATAATTTCTTAATTAATGTTAAAATTAATAATTATTTACAAGGATTAATAAAAGCAACCCTGTAATATTCAAACAAGAAATATTTTATTATTTAACTTTCAAATAATTTTAATTATTTAACACATTAATCAATAATTAATATAAAATAATTGATTTGCTAACATTTAAATTTTGCGGAGAACCGAAATTCGGAACATTACAATGATTGTTCATAAAGAATGGATTGTTAATGGGAATACTGTAATGATTCATGAACGGCCTCACAGCATTGAACTGAATGTTATTATTATTATTATTATTATTAATATATCTGAATTGCTGGGCGGAGGAAACATTTTGATATGAATGAGAGATCATTTCATATACATTGTAATGTTCTTTTGAACCATGAGTACCGAAATTCTTACTGAGCGAATGAGATTTAGGGGTATTTATTAACTGAAATTAGAAAATAATAATAATAATAATAATAATAGTAATAATAATAATAATAATAATAATAATAATAATAATAATAATAATAATAATTATTATTATTATTATTATTATTATTAAGTTTTCAAAATGTAGAGAACATATGCGTATATTTTATTAGATAATAATAATATAAAATTACAAAAATAGAAGGGAAGAAATGGAAAGTATAAAAGGGGAAAAGGACACTGATTAGAAAATAATTCAAAGGAGAATTGTAGACATTTCTTGGATCTTTGTGAAAGAGAGATTAATATCATAGACGGATATTTTGTTTATTATTTGTATTAATAATATAAGTTGAGTGCTGATTCTTGATCTGACGAGTCAGATTATAATTAACCGACGTTCGATAAAATATTAAAATAGCAACATTATTATTATTATTATTATTATTATTATTATTATTATTATTATTATTATTATTATTATTATTGATGTTGAAGTTAATATGTTTTCAAGTTCGGAAGGTGAAGAAATCAGATCTAAGTACACTGATCAAAAATATGTGTTGGTATTACCTTATCCTGAAGGTTTCAGAAAGTTCAAGCATAAGATCCTTAAACATGTAGATTAGACTATATTTAGGATTGTTTCAACATCTTGCAAGGTTGGTACCATGTTTACTAATAAGCGTCCAACTCCAGTTGGTCTGTTTTCAGAACTCGTATATCAATTTTTATGCAATGGATGTAATGCCACATACATTGGAGAGAATGCCCGTCATCTCTGCACTCGAGTTCTTGAGCATTGACGAATGAATAGATTGACCCACATTAGTGATCATTTTAAGAAGTGTACCAGTAAAAAAATAAGTATTGCTGATTTTAAGATCTTCTCGAAGAGTTTGAGCAATAACTGGGAACGAGTAACGTGCGAGGCGTTGTTAATTAGATCTTTAAATCCTATAAATAATATTCAAAGTACCCAGTCTACATGTATTTTGAATGTATTTAAATAATTTAACATGTATATTTAATATTTGGGATGATGATGTTGTTGTTTGTAAAAGTTTTTGTATAAAAATTAATTATTACGTTTCCTTCATTCTTTGATTAATTATTATTAATTATTATTACTATTACTATTATTATTATTATTATTATTATTATTATTATTATTATTATTATTATTATTATTATTATTATTATTATTATTATTATTATTATTATTATTATTATTATTATTATTATTATTATTATTATTATTATTATTATTATTATTATTATTATTATTATTATTATTATTATTATTATTATTATAGATAAATTTTGATAATTCTTATTAAAAAAATCATTCAAAATTATATTGTTTAAAAATATCAACTAAAAAAACCGATTTATTTAATTAAATTTAATTTTGGATAGAATATGAAAAATCTAATTGAAATAAAATATTTCTAGACAAACTTTAAATTTAGACAGAACTAGAAATTGTTTACATAATTATCAAACTAGGAAATACAAATCTGAAAGTTGAATTTAAAAATGACTAAGTTGATTAGGGGAAATAGTTAATGAAAAATTAAGTTTAAAAAGTCTAGCTTAAAATTTTCAAATTACTAGAATTTTTTTTGCGGATTTTTCGGATTCCTTAATCACAAAGAATAACAAAATCACTCAGCCTATATTGATAAATAAACATTAGTGTTACAACAACAATCAATAAGTTGATCACAGTTGCCACAGATGTCTATCCTCCGTTCCAAATTTAATATATCATTTTACCGGTTATTGTCTCCGAGAAATAATTGTTTAATTCCTTCAATGATTTCTTCTAATCTACTTTTAGATTCTTTGTCAATTGATATCGCAATTGATACAATAATGCCTGTTATATTGGTTTCCGTTTTCCTTATATTGTTAAAAGAATCTGTCTGATTGATGACTTCGAATGAGTCTGCCTGAAGCTATTTCCCTGAATGTCATGTGGAAATGGAAAGAAAATTAATTGATATTCGGCATCCTTTAATTTGTTCCAAAACATCTAATAAGCACGTTTTCATGAAAATAAATCTAAAATATTCCATTTCTTTACTTTTCTTTTTACACTACGGTTGATTAATTAATTAACGATTGACTGATTTTAACACTATTTGTGCTTTTCCTTCTTCCATATGTATTTTTTGACAAATCCTCTGTCACCATGTTATCCACATTTTCTATTTTCTTAAAAAGATATTTCAATACCAATGAGTGATAATGAATACAATATTATATTTCTGTTTAAATAGCTCTTAAGCATATTTGTGAAAAATATTTCGTTCTTACTTTGTTTGTCACTTTTAAATAATTTCATTTTTACTCTCGCTATATTAACTTCGCCTATGTTTGTATGTACCACCAAAATGTTGTGAGGCCAAATTAACCTGCTTTCCCTGGTCGGATTGAGCTGAAATTTGGAAAGTATATTCGTTGTCGAGAACACTGCATGCTATTAAAATTTCAGATCGATCCGAATGTAGGTTAATTTAAAAAATATTGATATATCAAATCTAGTGTAATTTCCTTATTTCAATATAAATTCTTATCTATTCATTAACTTGGGATTAAAGAGATAACGTAATTATATCTAAAATATGTTATAGAAGTTTGAACCTTTTGTCCATATAGGTACTTAAAGTGCAAAATAGTATTATTGGATTATTGGGTCGTTGGTGAAATTTAAATTTAATGAATTATTTCTCTGACTCCAAGCGTGCCTTTAGTTGATCTACAGATAACAATTGGATTTACTCGGCGAACTTTACTTGGTTATTAACTGACTCGCCTCGACTACTTATCCTTTTATTTCTGATTTCTCGTTTCGAATTCTCTTTTTAACTCTTCTCTAAGCTTCTCTCTTTAAGCTTTCTACTCTTAAATTCTCTTCAGATTCTCCAAATAAATGTCGTCGCATTCTCTTCCATTTTCTTCTGACTCAAATCTTCTACAAAATCTTCTCCCACAATTCTGTCTCAAATGTTCTCTCGTAACTGTCTTTTGTAACAGTTCTGTCGTTATTGTTGTGCTTCTTCCTTTTATACCTCGTAACTTTGTGGCACTTAAGTTTATCTTTAATTTTCCATTTTATCCTCCAACATAATTCCCAGACTTTTTCCTGCAATAGAGTTATCTTTGACAGCTGTCAAGATATTCTCTAGTTTTCCCTTCTTCCGGTTCCGGCCTGTTTTCTTTCGTTCCCGCTATCTCTGACAAGCTGTCAATATTATCACATTATTGTTATTTTTGTTTTTCCCGATTTGAAATTCCTTTTCCTTTTGTACTAATTAATTAGTAATGACCTTTATTTTAATTCCTTGTTCGCTTTCTTTTGTTCTTATTACCTGTCTCGCTTCTCGTTTCTTTTTACTTCCATTTTCTTTTCCAAGTTCCCATAGATTTTCCAATTTGTCATTTCGATTTTCCCCCAAGTAATTTCTTTTACTTATTTGTAAATTTGTTATTTAGTTATCCTCAACAGTATCAATAATTTCCTTACGGAGATTTCAAGCTGGCATTTTTCAATATATTATATGAAATATATTGTTCTTATGTTATAAAAATCATGTTATAGAATGTCGAATGCTTCCACTAATCCTTTGTTGGACTGTGATAATTCACAAGATGCAGGGATCAACAGTTGATAATGCAGTCATCAACTTAGAGCCGAAAGTGCTTGCGAAAGGTCAGGTTTACGTCGCATTGAGCCGTGTCAGATCGCTTGAGGGATTTCGACTGGAGGATCTTGACTGTTCAAAAATAGAAGGCAAGAGATTTTACAATATATCGACGTTAAAAGAGATGGAATTACTCCATAAATGTCTTTCCTTTAGGAATAATGTGATTTAACTAAGACTTCTGATCATTATTGATAATTATCATATACTAAAACCCGTATCCAGTTGGTGAAAGTAGTACATCACTGAATCATCGTGTTCGCCCGAACGGATTCACTCGCACCAAACCACCAAATCAAACCAAATCAAACCAATAATGATAATTGATATGATTATCATGATCACATAATTTAGGGTTTCGTTTGGTCACGAAAAAAAAGTGATTTTACGTAATAATAAATATTTCATAGGATTAAGAACGTATATTGAATTTTTAGTTTTGAGCGAAATTAAGAGAGTGAAATATAGAGTTTCAAAAACCATGGTTTGAATGGTTAATTTTTTTACTATTAATTTTTGTAAAAACGGGATTACTAATAGTGTTTTTTCAAATGAATATATTATACATATCAATACATAAGTCCATACGAACAATTGCTCAGACCCAAAGAGATTCTCAAAGGCCATATAAAAAAAGAAAAATGATAATTTAATACGAAACAAACTGAGAATAGGAAATTTAACATTTCTGGGACATTACGGAAAATAGAAAATGACCGCTGCATTTTATAGCTTTAAAAAGCCGTTAACTTATTATAAAAATATCTATAAAAGTGTAAAATATTTCTGTGTCATCAAATTGCTGCTGCTATAAAGAAAAAATAGAGAAGGTATAATCAAATACACACAAAAATTTATAGAAGTAAAATTACAACGACAATACAAGGAGTCCTTGTGGATTAAAATTAGAAATAACAACAAAAGAAACATATGAATCTTACAAAGTCAATAATAATGAAGACTCTCCATAAACATTACCTACAAGGTGTGAATACACAGGCTTGTACGTTAAATTAGTAACAAGATGGGAAATGTATTGAATAGATGGGAAATATATATAGAATTCCAACTGCTTGTTATGGATACATAAAATTATTGACTTAGTTGATTTATTTACAAATCAACACTACTATTTATTGAGAATACTAATAAACATTTATCATTTACGAAAAAAACAATTGAACGAAACCTGTTTTATTTTATCATCAATCGGCGATGAGAAATCCATTAAATTTGTTTTATCTGTTTCTTCGAATCCCAATTTATCAACCGATTTTGTTTCACTGAATTGATTCGCACTTTCAAATTTATTGCTTTCGATTTCAGATTGAGATTCGAAGACAAATAAATCAGGATTTTGAGAATTTAGGTCATTGCTTTTCTGTTTAATTATATGAGATTTTTCAACATTATTATTATAATTGTTTTGAGGTTTCCCGCCAGGTTTCGGCCTATTTCTTGGAATAATTGACGTCTCAACTGGCTGGTTTGATATGGAACTCTTAGAATTTCTATAACGAATTTTTGTTTATCAATGCATCATAAACAATCTATAACAATAATAATAATATTTTTAAACAAGAAAATTGCCGTTTATAAATCTATCTATATGTACGGTGACCATACGCCCATTAATGTATGCTATTTTCTTAATAAATGTTATAAACTTATAATTTCTATAAGGGATTTTTTATTTTCTTCGATATGTCCTTTATTTTCCCACAATAATATGGTCACCGTATTTATATATAAACTTTTAATCCAATAATGTGTTTGCGGTACCGCTACAGTTTTTAAAGGAGACTCTGCTAGATTCAACAGATTTCTCTAACAAAGTAACCCACCACACAAATAAAGATTACATAAATATAACAATAATATACATAATATAACATACAATAACCTTAATAAATAGAATTTTTTTTAAATAACATAAAATCATTATAATGATTTAAAATATCAATGCAAAATTTAATTTTCCAATAAATTAATATTGAAAATTAAATTCTTAGTTTTAAATATAGAAATCAAATAAATTTAAATTGAATTTTAAATGAAATTATCAGTTTAAGATTAACTAAGTGAACATCATTTATAAATATATTTCGACGGATTAATTATCATCTTGCAGTTATTATGTGAATAAGTAAAAGACATTTATATAATAACCAATGATTATAAATAAATGCATTTTGAGCATTGATTTTAGGATCTAATCTCAAACATTCAACTCTTTCCCAATACTTAATGAGACTATGGATAGATTTTTTAAATAACACACGAATATTTTCATATTATAAATTTACATATCCATTCCACAAGGTTGGAGGATATTTTTGAATTTGCGTACAGCAGTCTTTCTAATATATGCCCAATGTACACCCATGACAACAATCTCGATACTCAATATGACGAGGAGGTAAGTGATCGGATTCTGAAGTCTGGGTGGAAAGTTAATGGCTTCGATCGCAATTGGAATGGAGTTTCTTACATTGTGCCGATGGAAACCATATTAGCTTAAGAGACTAGTCTGGCATTAGAAATTCTATTGAATATCACATAAAAAATCTTTACTTTTAAAAATATTTACATGAAAATCTAACTTTAAAATCAATGTTCAACAATTATATATTATATCTTAAAAGATTTATACCAAAAATCTAATTAATTATATTCATTTTGGATAAACATTTTAAAACCGCAAATATTAAATTTGCATGAAATTTAATTATATAGTCAATAATAATAGGTAATCAGTCATCTTACGAAACTAATAATTTTGTTTGAATAGATTGGTATTAATTCAGCAATCTATTAATTGGAAACTTACTATTATTTATAACATCTATAATCTCTTTTTTCGACCTCTTAAAAATAAAAGCTAGACTGCTGAGAGACAGTAAATATATGGAAAATAATTAATTATTCATTAAAAAACTATAATTTTAAGTGCATCCATTTAAATGATTTTTGCATCATTAGTAATTGTCCTCAATTCTCTTTTCAGGAATTTATTCGCCAAATAATTGCCCTAAACAAATGGCCTACATCAGATATTTTCATTAATTCTTAGGAAATATGCAAATATTTTTAATTAATTTACAAATAGGATTCTGAGAGTGAGTGAATAAATAATATATTTGTCGAAAAAATTTTGGTATCATTACATATTTTAGACAAAATTCAGAATTTTATAAATAAAAGTATTTTTACTTTTTTTGTCTAATTGTATTCGACATTCTGAATTCAGATTCTTTCATTGGTAAACCTAATGCATTCAAATCAGGCTCACTGGTTTTCTATGAGTAAAATTTCATAAATATAAACTAGAAATTTTTAATTATTTATTATTATTTAAATAATATTATTATTTTTAATTATTAATTTATTATCATTATCAAAAAAAGATTCAATTAAACAGGTAGAGAAAAATATTAGCTACACCTGTTTGCAATGAATAAACACATCTTAATGTTAAAAAATATCAATAAGTTAATATATAATCACACAACTGTGTGTTGATTTTAAGCATTGCAATGAAGACACGCATTTAATATAGAAAGTGGTAGAAAAAATAAACTCACGCACACAAGCATAACACACAGTAAAAATGCATTTAAAATTTCGATATGTAGAATCGTTTTAATGAATAAATGCACTATAATAAATCATTTGCAGAAATATTTAGAAAAGAACTTTGACGAAAATTCCGAAAACTTTGACATAATTTCAATTTCTTCAAATTTTTAATAAATTTAATAGTTTTTTAGTATTTCACATTGTCCTGAAATTTCTTTATCTACTTTGCCGTACGATGTTGATGTTGGGAAAACTAGGAAATCATTATAACTTAATTAATCTCCAAAAAAATCTATTTTTGTACTACATTTAGGGAAAAAACAATGAAATGTTCAAAATAGTTTTCCAAATTTTTATAATAATCTTTTTTCAGCTCATTTTCCAGAGCCTGATTGATTAAATTGAATCTCCTTTTGAGGGACACATTAATTTTTAAATTCAAGTTAATAAAATTTAAGATTTCCTAGTTTATTCCCAACATCAACATCGTACGACAAAGTAGATAAACAATTTCAGGACAATGTGAAATACTAAAACATGCTATATATATTATAAGAACTTTTTTTTCAAATTTTACCACTGATTTCTTTTCCAACGACATTGTATTTATTAAAAAGCTTGACTATGAATCAGTAAATATATCGATGTTTTTGATATTCACAAATTTTCGCCAATGCCTTTTTCAAGTGTAACGCAAAAACCTGATAACTAACAAATCACACTTGGTTTGATGCGAATTACTCATAATTACATATTGGAAGGAAACTGAAAAACTAATATACCAACTGTCATAATTGTGTGCAACAAATACCAATATTATGGACAGAAACTAAGCCTCTATTATTGGATCTACACCAAATCGCAATTGATAATGGCTAATCGAACATTAAATAAAATCCAGTCAAGGGCGACTTGAGTTAATTTTAATAAGGGTAATTTTTAATGTTAAATTCTATGTAATTAAATGATTTATTTTCTTTTTAGTTAATATAAATATTTTTAAATATTTATTAGATTTTAAAATAAAAGAGATAAGAAATTTATATATTTATTTTAACATGGACAAAAACTTAACATTCATCTTAAAATGCCTTGTTGCATCCTACATTTAAGATAGAACAGTTTAATGTGATAGTAATTTCTCAAATTACTCTTACCTGATTATTGGAGTTCTTCATTAACTGCTAAGCGCATTGCAGAAAATCTTTTATCAATGAAACTCATTCTGCTAAATTCATGAGCTGAGAAAACTTTAATCCTTTCTTCATTTTCAATTTTACTAAATATAATCTAGGTGGAGTTTAAAAATGGGTTAGCATCAGAGATATCATAAAATGTAATCATATTTAATCGTTTTAAAATTAAAAATTTGGAGTTTATTAAATATCCTGGAGTTTAATTAATGTCCATTTGTGTGTCATTTTTATTATAGAGATTTTGTGAACCGTGCTTGTGTTCAGGTATTTATTTTTCTTCCAACAGAGAATAAATGTTACTTGGCTATGACACGCATACACACATATTTATTATAGGTAAATTTTATTTATATTGTTAATCGTTAAACTACTGCCCATTTAGCCATCTTCAATTGCCGGTTGGTGTAATAACACAATTGGGAAGCCAAGTTACAGATATTGGACAATTTATAACAACCAAACCATCTGACATTGCCTTGGGTGAGTTTGGTAAATTAAAATGAGAAATTCGTATGATTTTGGAACTAGTCAAACTTCCTGTACTAGAATTAAAGGGAAAAAATCAAAATTAAAATATGCAAAATGTAAACTAAAAAGAACTCATTAAAATGAGAATTGAAAATTATTTGATGTTTTTATTTTTGCTTCTTTAAAATAGAATAAACTATAAGTCAAATGAATATTACTGTTATTTATCAAAAAGTGTTAAAAAGACATTTTCTAACATTTTAATTACTCGTTTGTTTCAATTTAGAGAAGACCTGTACACAATTTTTCCGAGGAATCAGAGAAAGATCTGCCAAAAGCAAAAATCCGGAAACGAGCATTGTAATAATAAATAAATATAATTATTTATTTTAATATTTTATCTATTTATTTGTTTGTTTTTGTTTAGTCGGTTTAATTTTCTTGACTTTTTATTAAAAGTCCTTAAACTACTGCAAAAATCGAGTAGTTTGGAATTATTCATTATGATAGCGTTAGTTCATCATGATGACATAATGAATTAATAAAACAAGCAATAACCTCACAGTTTTGCACTGGATTAGATTTGGATGTCATTGAAAATAATAATGATGCAAGTTGATGAATGTTTGGTCGTGATTCTGGATTCGGTGTCAAAATATAATCTGAAAAGTTCATGAATGGCCTTATTATTAGACAAGACAAATAAAAACTTTACTTAACGTTTTCAGAAGGTCATCTGAATATGGACAATGATCGGGAACTGTGAACTGTCCGGATAAAATAGACAAAACACTATCCCCGAAAGGCAATGAGAAAAAGCAAATATTGTACATCAATACTCCTAGAGCCCATATGTCTGATTTCTTGCCAACTACATGCTCCCCTCCATCATAATATAAGTCAGCCATTTCTGGAGATCTATACGCTAATGTGGTAAACCTAAGTTTAGGTATACCCATAAATAAAATATTAGATAATAACTAAAAAATCTGTTCAAAAATAATGGGGGAAAACATGTAAAGGTTAAATAAGTGTGAATTTAACAATAAAAAGACAATGCTTAAATGAACATCAATATAAACAAATTTAATCATATAGCAAATGAAAATGTGCTTTAAAGAAGTTTAGAATACTTTGAATTGATTTGAAAGAAGAATTTATCTTGGGAAGAAACGCGTGAATAAGAAGAAAAAATGGCTTTGCTGAAAATTTGTGTTAAATAATCTTCCTTCTGTTACCCTTGATTTAATCTCATTTCTTCCAATTTTCCCTTCTAATATATCGTCCCCTATTTTACTTTCTTTCACTCTACTCTATCTTAAACTTAATTCTATATAATAAATTAATTGGCTATTAATTTTTATATTGGATTTATTATTCAGTAGGAAAAGGTTTTCTAAGCAAAGACTTCACTAGGGTTGCCAACTCCGACAACCTCGAACCCGGGAGATTATAAAATTGCGAACAGTATAACGCTTAAGAAAAAATATAACAGGTGTTTTTTCACTTTTTTTGGTTTACACGTGTTAGTGATTTTAACTATATGATGACTAATACCATAAAGATTTAAACAAAACAATTATTTTTACATATCACATTTTACATTTTTTACATTTTAAAAGTGAAAAAAACCTGACAGTGACAGACTAATAACGTGGGTAAGAAGAAAAACATAAAATCGCTCGCCGCGAACAAACAAATTAAACTTCCGGTGACTGTGAGCAAAAATAAATCATTATTTTAGAGAAAATAAAAGTTAAAACTTCAAAAACTGTACTTTTTTCTTGAAAAATTGTAAAAACGGAAAGACGGGAGATTTACATCTCCTGGGTCATAGTTAACCGGGAGACGGGAGACGAAAGCCGATTCCGGAAGACTCCCGACAAAAACTGGAGAGTTGACAAGCCTAAACTTCACATGATTTCTAATCAAAAATAACGACTCAACAACATTGAAATTTTATTTACAATAAAATTATTCAACGAAACTTTGATTCAATAATCATACAAAGATAGAATTATCCACCAAAATTGCATTTTGAAATTTCATACCTAGGTAAATCTTTTTGTATTTGGTGATTGGTGCCCTTATATTTTTGAACTCGATCTTGCTTTTATTTAGTCGTTTACCTCTAATTCATACTTATATCTGACAAACTATGGTCAGTTGAAATTTCATTTAAAATATAAAATACTCATTCAAGCTTATATTAACCAAACAAAAACAACATACACACGATAAAATGTTTGATTAATTATTTTGTGATAAAAATAGAAAGGTTGTATATTTGTATTTATAATGTGAAAAATAAACGTGTGAAACTGTGGCTCTCTTATAAAGGTGTTATTAAATCAACATAATAGCTTAGTTTATTTTTCTGAGTTTATCTATTCTGAGAATATTTTCCCAATAATTTCTTGATTTTCCTCAAAGGATACGTATTATATGAAAACTTGCATTCTTTTTCCATAAGGGTTGAAGTCTGCTCGAAGAACCTTGTCGTGTGTTTTGAGCAGCTGCTGTTTCCTGGGTCATTTTGATATCATCGAAGGAAGAAATTATATTACTTAATTATAGTTTCAGATTAATTCAATGATGGAGGCGAGTGAACATAACTCTTATTAGTATATTCTGATAACATTCATAGAATTTTACTCCTTCATGTAAATATATTATTTTTTCATACCTTAACTTAATGCTAATGTCAGCTTTCTGACTTTCAATTCGTTATATAGTCCTAGCTAATTAATAGAACGATCCACCATCTTGGTATTTGTTTTCGACTAATCCATATTTTCCCAATCTTTTTAAGATGGTAAACCTGTCAGTAGAATACAATATGGTGGCGTAACACAGTGGGTAAATATTTTTGGAGAGTCCTAAAAAGATTTTTCAATACATTCAAGTAATGACTTGTTTTCTTTCTTTAAAATTTCGTTGAGCAAAAAACGACTACCCCTACCACAATAAAGTTTTCCTAAATTATTCAAATGCTTATCAAAAAGTTCCTAGGCACATAAACATGTACCATATTTTTTACGCCAAACATGAATGTGATCGACATTAAAAAAATATGACACAAAATATTGTTTTCATTATAAATTTATCACTTATCACGCACTGGTACCGATACACATATCACAGATTGGGAACGGCTTGAGCTAATCCATTTTTTGTTACTAATCAATTTAATTAGAAAATTCCCAAGATTTCATTGGCCTGGTTTTATTGTCATTAACAATAATTTATAATAAAAATAAGACTCATATATAAATGAGAGTCCCCAATTTTCCAAAGTAAGAAGCACGCATTGATTCTTAACAATTAATTCTATATTGAAATAAAAATTTTACAATATTAATAAAAACAGTTTTAGTCGAATAAAAGCTCGAATATTCTTGCGGTTTATGTATAGGTTTTACCCCAATTAAACAATCGAGTGAAAAATAAAGAGATCAAATTTTAATATAAGATATCCTTTTCTTTAAAGCAGTGTTGTCCCAGGTGTACCGTGAAATTTTTTTTAAAAAAAGTCAAAAAAACCCTGTTTTTCCAAACAACTTAATAAAAGGAAATTGAATTGTGGATATTTTAACAGTTATTTCAAATTTAAATGTTAATCAGTCAATTAAATCAAAGAAGCGGGAACGTATGGTTAACATTGATCAAGAATTAAGAGTTTGTTTGTCAAAAATCCCACCACGATAGAAACTTATTTGTTCGGAACATCAAGCACATAAATCTCATTAACTATGTTTTATGAATTTTTCATTCACTAATTTTTCTAAATTTAAAATTTTTTACATTAAATTTATATCAAGCAAATAAGTTTTTCATTTCTTATTAAAAGATTAGTAAAAGTGCAATAAAAAATTGCAAATAAAGCAAAAAAAATTTAGGTGTGCCGCGAAAATTTTTAAATCAACCAAGTGTGCCGTGGCTCAAAAATCTTTGGCCTACACTGCTTTAAAGCGTGATTTAAAAAATATCAGGAGTAGAAAAGATTTGAGAAAATTAAATCGAAAGAAAAAGTTGTATGCGAAATTATGATATTTCATAGTGAATTGATGGAAGTTTCGATTATATACAATGTGATTTAGTTATTTATGATATAGAAACTCACTATTTCAATTTATCACATTGCTTGGAGGTGTCTCTGTTATTTATTGAACCAAGGGGAGCTGTATACTAAAAATCAATTTTGTCAAATTTACACCCAACAAAAAATAAGAAAAACAATAAAATTATTACAATGGTATACACGTTTTTTTGTCGTTGATCTGGCATTCGTTTTACTTGATTGGGTCTATTTCTAAGAAAATTATGTCGAACCGTAAAATGTGAAAATTTGTGAAATCGGTTAATTTTTATATTAATAAATCTTCAATATATGTCAACAAGTAATTTTTGATACTTTTTTGTCAAGTATCAGGTAAAATTTTTAATCAATAATTGCACATTTAAATCTACAATACTTGAATTTATTTTTAAAAAATTTGCATTTTAAAAACAATAATTGCACTTTTAAATAAATAAAAATAAAATTTTTAAAAAATCAATAATCAATAATCGTGAAAATTTTGCCTCAATTGAATTTTTCAATTTAATTAGTATTTAACAAATATTAATAAATTCAAAGAAAATATTATTACTGAGATATTTCATCTTGTAAATCTTGTCTATTAACATCACATGGACGGACTTCTTTTAAAGTTGCACTGCCAAAATCACACAGAACGTATCTCATTGGAAAACCAATTAAAATATTTTCTACCTAAATAAACAAATAAATAAATAGATAAAAAAAATAGTTGGAAAATTGAATTTCTACTTTTAAATCTCTGTGAATGATCGGTGTAGATGTAAAATGATGAAGACAAGCAACAGCTTCGGCAATATTGGTCATAATCAAAAGAACATCGGATTCATTGAAATACCGATTGGATGAGCAGAGCGTTTTCATTTCTGATGATAAATTGTCTAAAAATCCCAAATTAAAATTACCGATTAAATTAGCTAATATTTTGATTAAGCAATTAGGAGTTTTGATATTATTTGTTAAATACCATATATAGTAGGGGATAACCGGATAGCAACCTCAACTAACTATTTGAAATCGGTGCCACCGCAGACTACCGATCCGAATAGTCAAAATCGGACGAATTGTCCGAGAGAGTTATTTTTAGCTATTTAAATTAATTATCCAATGGCAGATTTGGATTGTATCACCAGCGTCGAATAATACATAGATTCTTCTAGGCATGATTCTGGTGAGTGATAATATAGAAACAATTGCAGCTGTGATATTTATTATTGATTATTTTCGAAGTGATTTTCAAAAATTAGAAACATATAAGGAAGTCTTGATTACTAACCATTCGGACCGTATCCGGAATCTGAAACATCAGAATTTAGAGAGAGAAAAAAATTGTTGTTGAAATTTTACTGTTGATAAATGAATGAAGAAAATCGAACGGACTTATGCCTCAACCTAACATGTAGAAGTAATCATTTCCAAAAGTTCATAAAAAAATTCTTTATTTCTTAAATTTTCTTATTTTAATTATTTCAATAAATTTCAATTCATTAATTTATATGAAACAGGATTGTGAAATATTTTAATAATATTTAGGAATGGTAATTTTTGTCTTACAAATGTTCCGGATATGAAAATATTTACGTCAAATTTTGTTTATAATACAATTATCTCACTTGAACATTATTTTCATATCTATATTCGAATGTGATTCGAAATATTTAGATATAATTTGTATATGTAAATTCCTAAATTTTGAAAAATGCGAAATAGATATGTATTTTTACTTTAATATGATCTATATAGGTCGAATATTGCATTAGTTTGGCGAGTAGATTCAATAAAATAACGTAAGGACTACGGAAATTGGAAAATTTATGCAATTCATATAATTGACCCATTAATTTATTTTCATTATCGATTTATTTAAATTAAAATTACATGCATTTTTGATGAAATAAACAAAAATTAAGTTGTTAAAATATTATCATTATCGGCTACCTATTTTTTCTAAACTAATAAAAAAATGTACTCGAAACTCTTGAATTGTGACATTTTGTGAAACATGGAACCACTTCACCTCTATATCAAACGTATAATCGCATCAACATCAATCTGTTATTCATATATTTCTGTGCAATCAGTGTTCGAAAATCATCTAATGGAAATGTCAGATCGCATTTAAAATTTATAAAAGAAAATAAAATCTATTCAAAACTCTGGAATCATAACAATTTGTGGAGCAATGAACTGATTCACCTCTATATCGAATGTATATTACAAATGATAAATTTTGTAAAGCTGCTGCTGATTTGTCTACTTGTCGCACGAAAATTGAAGTCGTATTCAATGAAATGTATTATGGAACAAAATCTCCAAAACCCCAAATACATTTGGTAGAAAAATGTAGAATTCGATCATCCAATAAAAAATGTAAACGTCGGTACTCCTCAAATTTACTCGATTTGCTTATGAAGAGATTGATAAAACTAATAATGATATATTTTACCTATTAGTCTTATGTTCCTACAATACTAATAGATCAATGATAAAAAGGATAAAGGATTTTACTGATTTTATAAATCCACGGGACAGTAAATCAAACATTCATTTTTACAAATGAATTTTAATATAATATGTATTAAACAACTGATGTTAGAGTTCAGTAAAAAATTCACAATAATGACAGATTTTAAATCTTCAAGTTCATTAATTGAATTCATCAAAAATTATTTAACTCATTTTAATTAAAAGACATGAAATTGAAATTAATCATTTGAACCAATAAATTTTATAAAAACAAGCTTTTGGTATTTATCTTTTGGTGCAATTTAGACTCCAGTATAAAATGACACAATTATACAAAATTATTCATCGAAATACAAATCATATTTTATACACTATTCGACAACTGATTTTTGCACATTTCTTTTCTAAACAAATAAATCTTCATTTCTCTCAATATTTCCTCACGATTGAAGTTTTTTTCAAATAGAAACTTTATTATCAATACTTTATGGTACAACATTTGGGAAATAAGTCGAATGTTGAATTATTTCGATTACATTTTCAACTTTTATTTCCGTTCTTTATAATTTATGAAGTAAGGCATTGTCTGATTTGGGATAACAACAATTTATAACATCTTCAACCCACCTGAATTGTTGACAGTATAGTTAGTATTGGACTTAAATAAAAAAAAACATTTTTATCATTTTTTGTTTCTTGCTGTAATTAACCGAAAATAAGTAAATGGTCAACTGAGACGACCCATATAACATGAAAACCGCATAGATAATAGTTAAAATCATTGAAAACCATTAAATAAAACACAAATAAAAATATAACAAAAGTAAAAATAGGTAAAACAAAATTAATAAAATTAGAAAATACAAGGAGTTGCACATGAAACACATCTTAAAACGCATGTAAAGACAAAATAAATTGAGAAAAAAAGATATACAAAAAGCAGAAAATACCTCTTATTCATAGGATAAGAAAGGTATGTAAAGGCGATCGTTCGATCAGTCAAGATTAAAAAGAAAATAAATTAATGTAAAATCAACAGATTAAAACAAAATAAAGAAACGGACCAATCAAAATGATTGGAATTTAAAATCAAAAAAATAAAATAAATTATGATCAAAAGCACACCTGATCTATTCTGATTGATCAAACACAAACACCAAAGACTATATAAAGGGCCATCTCAGTGTTAAATTTTGGTTTCGAGCTCTCCAGCACCAGCAGCCCCATCGTCAAACACGATCATTAACCCGATTGTGGTAGACTTGTGTGTTACCAGTCTTCAGGTCAAAGCAGTGCCATCGCGGCCAAAGGACAAAGAGATCTCGTGCTCGGAGATAAATAAACGGAGGCGGGCGAAACAAGCAGTCGCTCAAAGTCTGCTGATGGTAGGAATCAATTCACCTGAAGTCGATCTACAAACCTCCTGCACGAATTTTCCCTGGGCCTTGGATACGGACGACGAGTTAAACCTGGACCAACTACTGGCAAAGCCGAAGAGGAAATTATTGGGGAATGATTCCCCCTCGAACAAATCAACCGTTGTTTATTTCTTTTGTGTATTGCTTGCTTAGCTGGGCTTGTTATTAAACAATAGATTTTGTTTATCTTATTTTGTTTTGGGTTATCAGTATAATTTCCATGCTACCTGTTAATCACGCGCCGATTAGATTTTTTTGGTTACGCCATCGCTCCAGGAAATGATCTTATTGAAAGACAGAGGACCTCGATTTCGGAATGATAAATATCGACCTAAGACCTTCTATCGGCAGTCACGAACCCACCGAGGTCTATGGGGAGTAGTCTTAACACAGAGCCTCGCCTGCTTTGTAGCTTTCGGCAACTTGGTACAGTTCCAACATGGCCACAACCATGGGTACTTAGTCGGTTTGAAATAATCATATGGCGGCTTACAGAAGCTCGCGATAACATCAGATATATGATCATAACTACAACTTCAATTCTCTTTTCATTCTTTTAATCGTCATTTTCGTAATTAGAAATTAAAATTTCGTCATCCACAAAAATCATGAGTTCTTTTTTAAAACGTCTGCGTTTAACCATTAGTGTTCCTTATTAATTTCATTTAATCATCACTTATTTGCATCATTGATTTTGAAACAGCTTCACATTTTCACACAATTATTCATTTATGGTTTTTTCAATGTTTTTTTCAATAGTTTACAAATTACAATTTTTTATATTTATTAAGATAAGTTAATAATGTCCTTCAATATAATAACAATTCACAAATATCTGAACGTGCATTTGAAAGAAATTAGACATGAATAATATTTCGTCAATCAATTTATACTTGATTGACAACTTTAATTAATTTGCAGAAGGGTATTACAATTTTACGTAGAACAGCAATAATATTCCCCTTTACAGAAATTTTTGAAAATTCTCCTTAACCATTTCGTTACAGGCTATTTTTGGAACACATGTTTCTCGTAACAAACATACGTGAGTAAGTGAAATATATACGTTTATCGTCAGATAACAAAGTAAAAACTCATAGAAAATATACGCTTTTCGTTCATTGGACCCATATATACGAGATGCGTGTATACGCTCCTACTAACGAAAGAGTTAATATTTTATTCTATATCAACGGTGGGCAAATGCGGCTCTTAGAGCCGCATGCGGCTCTTCGTTGAGTAAACTGCGGCTCATTGATAATTGAATTTTTGATAATTGAATTTGAAAATTGAATTCGATTTTTTTATTTTGAAATTTTTTCAACTGAATTTTTAAAAAAAAATTTTTTGTTGCAATTGTATTTTCATAAATGTTAAAAATTAACGAAACATTGTTTTTCACATACCCAGAATTAGAAAATGAAACTTGGCTTTCTGACTTAATGTTCCTTACAGACATTATGGAACATTTGCAAATATTAAATTTGGCTTTACAAGGAAAAGAAAAGATAATTATTGATTTGTCACAAACGTTATTTAGTTTTGAAGCTAAACTTCGGCTTTTTGTGAACGATCTTAGGTCGAAAATATTTAATCATTTTCCACGAATAAAAGCTAATAAAATTGATATCACAGAAGAAAAAGTAAACGAATACAGTGAAAAATTGGAAGAATTGCAAGCGGATTTCAAATGTAGGTTTGAAGATTTGAAAAGTTTTAAATCTACATTTGCATTTTTTGTGAACCCATTTATTTGTGATATTATTGAAGATGGATTTCCAATTTCTGAAGTAATACTTGTTAAAAAAGCGGTTGGGGAATTGGAGTTATTAGATATGAAAGAGGACCAGGCTTTGCAAATGCACCATAAAGTTACTTCTATAATTGAATTTTGGAAACTCGTACCAGAGGCAAAATATCCACACTTAAAACAAGCTGCTTGCCGTCTAATTTCAATTTTTGGTACAACATATTGTTGTGAATCTTTGTACTCCACAATGAAGTTCGTGAAGTCGAAATATCGTTCATAGTTGACCAATCAGCATCTTACAGAATTGCTGCGAACAGCTTTAACAACGTATACACCAAATTTCAAAGATTTGACCAAAAGTCTTCGTTAATTCAAGAAATTTTATTACTTTTTATTAATGGATTTTTATTATATTTTATGTTTGTTACTTAAATTTTGAAATAATTGTTTTTAATAGCGTTTAAGTCTTTTTTAATCAAATTAATGAAATAAAAAAAAATATGTAGTTCACTATGGTGGCTCTTTAAAAAATAAATTTTCGGAAAATGTCTCTCATTGAACTCATGCGTGCCCACCCTTGTTCTATATTATTAATAAATATTATCATTATAAAACGTCAGTTAGGAATAACAAAGAAAATATAAATACCAAAAAATATCCTAAATGTCCGAAAAATACAATTATAAAAATACATTTTATTAGTCAAAAATTTAATTACTTTATATAATAAAGATGACTAATTAATGACGTCACAATATTCTAACAATACAATTTTATGAATAGATGACCAATTTTCAGTAATTTATAACAATAATCAAATTTATTTTAAAAAATTCATGAAAAATTATTTAATAGAAAAAAATATTTGTGTCAAGCAATTGATTTTCACCCCAGCCAAATTTATTAGGGTTTCGATTCCCGTTTATAATTTCTGATCCCGGGATTTCGTATCTGGCGCCACCAGGAGCATAATAAGGGGGCAGAAAACACACACAAATGATCTTTCATAAAAATAAAACTTTTACAGCATTATTATTGAATTAGCCAAAAGAATCAGTCATCTAAAAAGCTCTATTTTACCACAATTTATATATTTAACCAAAACTAATTGTTTTAGAAATTAATGTACTGTGAAATCAAATGAGTTAATTTCCCAATAATTAAATTCTATATAACTCTTATCCAAGATTATCCAATAGTACACTTATTACTATATGACGTTCGCACTGACTAATTTGTCGGTGTTGTTTAGTGAGATTTCAAATGTCTACATATCTACTGATATCTACTAATTACTTTAAATGGACCATCATATGAAAGATCTAGTTCTATGGTTGTAGGTTTCTGAAACTATACGTTGTTACAACTGGTAAGCTGCTTTTGAACAAAGATTTTGTCCTTCCATGGTTAATTATATCTGAGTCCCCTTCTTTTTCTGGTGAGTCATTTAATAACATATCACCAGATAAACTAGAGTTCCTTTTAAATACGAGTTCTGTTGATGATGGTTAGTTGACTGATGTACAACAATTTCGGAGACCAATTAAAACGTTCGGAAAATAATTAACCCATTTTCTATTTCCGTCATCAACATGATGCTTGAGTGAATTTGTAAGGCTTCGATGGCATCTTTCGACTTCAAGGTTGCATTGTGGATGGTATGCAGTTATTCTTCAATGAATAATACTCATGTTACTATTAAACCATTCTTTTTCCGTAATCTTTGATTTGCTAGCACTTGTTATATCATTATTGAAAGAGGAAGTTGACCTGTTAATCATAATGAGAATGAATCTTTTGTTGTTTACTGGTGACAACGAGCCTACTAGATCCATATCGATGATTTTAAACCGTCCCGAAGTTGATATGCCTCCTCATGATGTTTTAGTATGACGCGTTTTTTAATATTGCTGACATTTTCAACATTCTCGGTCCCATAAATCAGTGTTGTCCAAACTGTGTGCCGAGGCGGGTGCCCAGGTGTGCGTGAAATTTTTTAAAAAAAAGTCAAAAAAACCCTATTTTTCCAAACAACCTAATAAAAGGCAATTTGATTTTAACAGTGATCAAGAATTAAGAGTTTGTTTGTCAAAAATTCCACCACGATTGGAACTTATTTGTTCGGAACATCAAGCACATAAATCTCATTAACTAGGTTTTATGAATTTTTCATTCACTAATTATTCTAAATTTAAAATTTTTTACATTAAATTTATTTCAAGTAAATAAGTTTTTCATTTCTTATTAAAAGATTAGTAAAAGTGCAATAAAAAATTTAGGTGTGCCGCGAAAATTTTTAAATCAGCCAAGTGTGCCGTGGCTCAAAAAAGTTTGGACAACACTGCCATAAATTAACATCAAATTTAATTCCTGGCCATACATTTTCACGCTAACGGTTTTGCTATTGTTTTGTAAAATTGGCGTGAAAGTGCAATAAATCTTTTGAATTTTTTAAATCTGAACATTTTTGGAATTCCCGTGTCAATAAGAATATTCTTTCTTTTTTAGACGTGGTTGCAATGAGGTGTCTTCGAGAATTTTAGAGATTCATCGGAATTTTGTGCATTTGATAGATGTCTGTGGTTTCGGCAATTCAGTGTTCAGTTTGATTTCGTTTATTTTGTCTGAATGTTGCCATGATAACATATATACAACCACATTCGCTTTTCCCTGTATTCAATTGAAAATGTGAATTGATTAAAGTGTTCAATTATTCTCCAATGTCTAGTTCAGTGTTTCCTAACATTCTTTATACCATACCCCACCGGTCCCTTTGAAGTCGCTTCGATATTCAGTATTAACAGTATGCAAAAATAACGGTCAATTAAATTGCCTTATATACGTTGTTATATTAAGTTGTGAATGAGCATATTATATTAAAAAATATATGTGGAATAGTTGAAGTGTGATGCCCAACAGTGGGAAACACTGGTCTAGTTGATTGTTCTTTCATTGGCATTATGCGCAACAGATACTTATTATCCATTTTATGACTCTGATAAAAAGTGATGCTTGAAATTTTGCAATTGATATCTGACCCAATTTTGTAAAATGACTGCTTCTGTTAAGGCATTAAGAATGTCTTGAATTCTTGGAAGTGAATATTTGTCGGACATTGTGATTTCGATGATAAGTCTGTAAGTGTCCATGAGCCATCCTGTTATTACCACCACTAACGATGAAACCCAGTTGGTGTTGCTTATATTACCATTTTATAGCTAGTTGAACTCCATCTTGGTGGCATGTAGTTGTTCTCCAAATACTTCTAGATAGTTTTTAAATATTGATTTTCCTTCTGTAATTATTCTTTGTTGAACATTGTTTGATTCTGAGGATATATTAGTTAAATCAAAATTGAATATCGGATCAGGCTTTACTGTAGGGATGTTGAATTTTGTTGATTTCTTGCTATGGCCTTGGATGACTTCTGAGGTTAAAGAAATTACGGATGCGTTTATTTTTGCAGTTAACTAATAACCCTTAATAAAATAGAAAGACCGCCCGAGACATTGTCTGTTTATATTTCAAATGCAAATATGCATGAAAAAAGCAATGAAAATATTTCATTTCTAATATTATTTCTTTGTTACCATATATATTTTATGGTTGATTTGTATGCGCTGACCAGTGTATAGATTCATCTTAATGCATGGTTGGCTTTATATAACACTGATGAAAGGACACTAGAATCAGCGCCTGAATCAATTAAAAAATGAAAGCTAGTGTTTATTAATATTCTCGGTATAGTAAATGTCTGGTAGTTCAGATTGTAGACAGATGTAATTTCGAAGATTCCACTTCCGAAGAATTTATCTTGGGAAGAAACGCGTGAAAAAAAGACTTTGCACTATAAAATAGAATATGGTACCCGATTGGTCTAAATATTGGGTTAAGACTGTTTTGTCAGATGGTAATAAAATTTTGGCAAAACAATTAAATTTAATGATTAAACACAATCAAATAATAAATTGAATAATGACTAATATTAAACCTAAATTTCACTCTTATGTCCTGACTACTAAAAATATATGCAATTTTAAACAGTTTCAGTGAATCAAATATTACTTTAGAAGCTAATAAATTGATCATTTAGTTATCTATTATTACAGTATAATTAATAACGAATGGATCAAGATCCTAGATTGAATATTTCTTGGTTTTATCTTAGATTGCTGAATAGATAGATATCGTTTAACTCTGGATTGCCTCAGATATTCAAATTACTGTCTACTTCATCATTCGAGGTTGTAACTACCACCAGTTTTTATTGCTTTTTTTCTAATGGACTGTTTGATTTAATTTTACTGTCTTTTTTTACACTCTATTTTCCTCTTCGACCATTTATGGAAACTTGATTGAGTTGAGAGTTCCTTTGAATTTTTCCCTCACAAGAAGCCGAAATTTTGCCGAGAAATTTAATTAAATTGACAAGCAGGCATTTCGCCGTTAAGCTCGAGGATCGCATCCATCATTTAATTACTTTTCTCAATTAATTAATTTGTATTCCTTAAATAACCCAAAATCAATTTCATATTATTAATTTCGTGTTTGTCTCGTCATCCGCTCAATTCCGTTTCTACCGAAAAATATTAATTTTTCCCAATTTCAATTAATTTGCCACTTCAATTATTACTTTTTGAATTTTGTTAAATTGTGCGTTTTATTATTTTGCACAAATTTCTCGCCATTTAAACTTTATTTTACACTAATGTAGAAAATCGAAACAGCATAATGTCGTTATTTGAACGAGTAGAACTACGGTTACACTCCTTGATTAATTACACAGAAGTAAAAGCATTAAGAAAATAAATTGCAGTAGTCAATCAGTGAAGTCGAGTCCATTTTGATTGAATATTTGATTTATTTGAAATTTATTCTTATTAATAATAAATTCCTTTGTTACACAAAAATTCTTTTCTTCAATATAGTTTAGCAAAATGTCGTTTGGCATTTGTTTATAATTTATATATTCCCAATACAAATATATCACTTTGATATCCAGTGGTGAGCTATGCATGTCCCGCGGGGGCTCGGCAGAGCCCCTTGTTGTTGTTTTTTTCACAGCTCACCACTGCTTATATCTATTTAAATGTAAAACTTAAAACGGCAATGAGCCGGTAAAAAATGGGTCAAATGAAAAATTGAAATAATCTTATATTATAAACCAAACATGATATACAACTTTTATTTGTAACATTGTTGCCAATTTCACCTCCTTGGTGTATCTACTGTAGTAAATCAAGGTGACCCTGAGTAGGGTTAGAGTACCCTAGGGGTCGCCATCTGGGTTGAAACATAGCATATGACCAGCCCCGGGTCAAATTAGGGTCACATGCAAAATTTCAGCATCCTAGGTCCAACGGTGGGGAATTCCATGGGTAACAAACAAACAAACTTTCATCTTGATATATTAAATACTTTTATTAAAATTTTTAATTAATATAATTAATAAATTTTTGCATTCATGTATATTTTAATTAGTCTTTTAAATTTAAATATTTTATCAACTCCAACGATGAGATATTTTGAACTTCATTCTTAATTAAGAATATTATTAATTACTATATTAATTTCATTATTATTAAATAATGATATTGGAATAATAGATGAAAATTACTCTAAACCAAAAATGCTAGTTTTACCTGGATAAAAATCAGTCAAAATGAATACTTCAAAAATATCCGAGTCAGTTTGATAAATAATTGAATCTACAAAATGTAGAATATATTCACAGTGAACATTTCTCTGAAATAAATTTATTGATTATTTGACATCTAGCGGAATAATTAATCATTAACAAGTATAAATATTTCTCGAATGCAATTCAATAGTTTGTCTTCATTGTTGACACACATTTTCTTTAATGCATATTGCTTATGAAATGAATGTGCCCTATAAACGGTTCCATAACCACCTGAAACAGTGGTGAAATATTATCTTCTATTTCTAATAGAATACCTTGGGCAATTTTGTCATCAATAACAACTGATTCATATTTTAATGTGACAGATTTACTTTGCTTATTTATACTACAGTTGTAATTACCGACATTCCTGTAGATGTCTTCATTTTCAATCACTCGATAGATTGTTCTATTCATTATATTGAGACGAATAAAGTAAATTTTTATTCAATTAAATTCTATTGTAAAATAATTTCAATTATAAATTATCAAAAAATTTGAAAATAACTGAAAATCATTGATTGAAGGTAAATTTTTCACAATATACAAACAACAGGCATCGATATAAAAATTGATAAAATAATTTCGCTTAAAATAAAATTACATTATTGTTTTAAATTTTTAAAATGTTTATTAAAAATTGAAACTATTAAACATGCCATAAAGGGATTTAAGAATAAAAAATTATTAAATAGACAAAATAAGTATAATTCATTGGTTTCACCTTTGATTTTTTTTATTTCAATAATTTTCATAATAATTAGGGCCGTAACAAGGGTGGTGCGAGCGGTGCAGTTGCACAGAGCGCACATCTGAAAGTAGCGCAAAATTCGAATGTATCAATTTTTTAATATCACCAAAAAATGAAAAAATATAAATAAAAAAATAATAAATGGCNTTTTTTTTATTTCAATAATTTTCATAATAATTAGGGCCGTAACAAGGGTGGTGCGAGCGGTGCAGTTGCACAGAGCGCACATCTGAAAGTAGCGCAAAATTCGAATGTATCAATTTTTTAATATCACCAAAAAATGAAAAAATATAAATAAAAAAATTATAAATGGCATGAACGAAAAAAAACGACATCCTATCTTTAACCTTACCGATTGGGTTGGTCCATTAGCGTGCTTTCTTAGGTGTGTATTTTGTAAAATGTTAGTCCACAAAATAGGTTCCTGTCATTTTTTTAATTAGCAACAGAATTTTAAGAGCATTACTACTTATTATTATACCTGGAGATGAATACAGTCAACAATCTTAACATAAAATTTTAATGATTATAGTAGACTGTTTTAAATTCGCGTGTTGGGGGCGCCAGATATATGAACCGTACAGGGCGCAATAATGCCTTGTTACGGCTTTGATAATAATGTTTGTAAATCAAAACAAAATATAAGTTAAACAAATATTATTCAAATGTTAGGCATCCGTAAAATAATTTACACCATTAAAATATATGGTACACGATATTTCATCAGTCTATAACAGCCATGGCCAACCGGTAGCCCGCGAAGCGTTTTGATGTGGCCTGGAAACAATTTTAAACATCAAATCAATAATTGTCTTTTTTAGAATTCATATTCGAATTAAGCATTTTTTTAATTTAAAAAAATTGATTCTAAGTTTACTTGAATCGTAAAACGAGTTATATTTATTTAAATGAATTTATTGTGGCCCGTGATAGTATTTTTCCGAAAATGTGGCCCTTCGTTTGATTTGGGTAGGCCACCACTAGTTTATAACAAGTGTATATTTTGTTATAATGATTAATAAGAAAATTATTGAATAAAATTCATTTATTATTTATTTTAATTAAAAAAAAATCTTAAAACCTTATAAAATATAAATCAAGAATTAATTGCTATTTAAATGTTAATGTAAATTTATTTTATCGGAAGAGTTTTATTGCTAACGATACTAATGTGTAGTGAAGAACATAAATTTTAATATCAAAAAGTGGGTCTTTGTGACAAAAATTCAGACAAAATAACAACTATTAACAGGTAATTGCATCAACTTTACATTAATTTTTGCATGACAAGAATGGCTAGAATGAAAATGAAGTATTGACATACTTTACAGGAGTATATATTTTATTTATGAATGTTCACATCGTTATTTTTAACCAAGAATCAGAGAAAAAAATCAACACCCATAATAAATATGGCAACTATAATGAATTCACGGCTCACAATAGGTGTTTTCATTATTAAGAAGTGCTTCAAACTTTTGCAATTGTTGATTTACAAAATCGCTTATAAGTTAGTTTGAATGTGTTTATCATATTCTTTTTATATTGAATTGGCATAAAATGCAAACATATTTGAAATTTCCATAAACTAATAGTTTGTGGATGATACGGAGACTTGTTTCGATTTAAAATGTAAAAGAATTTCAGCAGAACAACACAAAATTTTTATTCAATTTTAAAACAATTGTTTTGCAATATCGTTAATTACACTTTAAATTCGATATGTACTTTTCAAAGATTGTATTTTAGATAGATATCTCAAAGAGCAACCACCTATGTAGTTTCAATTATGTACTTTTTAATTGATCAATAAACCATACTTCTTGTAATGTACAGTTATTTTTGTCAATATTTTAGTATTCACAATTAGGAATTGTGTATACTAAGACATAAAAATCAACCATCTGGGAAATCCAGATTTTTAATAAAAAACTATATAGCGATAATTTACTATAGTAAATTATCGCTATAGTAAATTACAAAAAAATAGAAAATCGAAAATAAAATCAAAAGTAAATTTCAAAAACAATAAATCTCCAGAATATTAAATCAAATTGAATAACGGAAGAATTAGTTTTATCACCACAATAGTAAATTGAAGAATTGGAAGATAATTTTTCACGTACTCCTTGAACAATCGAAAAGAAAACTAAACAGAAATATAGACTCCAAGAAAGAAAAGAAAAGGGCAAATACACAACCGATAAATTTGGATCAAGTGACAGTTGATATACTTTCCTACCAAAATCCTGTTCAATTCAAGTTTTACAGCAATATTCATTACCTATTCTTGTATTCCCTAAACAATCGAAAAGAAAGTTAAATAGAAACCAGACTCAAAAAAAAAAAGAACGAATACCCAACTAATAAATTCGAGTCAAGAGACAATTGATATACTTTGCTATCCCCACTCCAAGGTTTTTTTTATTTGGTTGAATAAAAGTGTTAGATTAGTATATTATTGTTTATATTATTTTATTTTATTTATTGTTACACAACACGCACCCCGATAGTCCCAACACGTTTTTTCTGGTGACTCTATCGGGTCCTTCAAATTTCTAGCATAACATAATACATTAATATAATAAATACCGAAAATAAGTTATTTTCGGTATTTATTATATTAATGTATTATGTTATGCTAGAAATTTGAAGGACCCGATAGAGTCACCAGAAAAAAACGTGTTGGGACTATCGGGGTGCGTGTTGTGTAACAATAAATAAAATAAAATAATATAAACAATAATATACTAATCTAACACTTTTATTCAACCAAATAAAAAAAACCTTGAGTGGGGATAGCAAAGTATATCAATTGTCTCTTGACTCGAATTTATTAGTTGGGTATTCGTTCTTTTTTTTTTTGAGTCTGGTTTCTATTTAACTTTCTTTTCGATTGTTTAGGGAATACAAGAATAGGTAATGAATATTGCTGTAAAACTTGAATTGAACAGGATTTTGGTAGGAAAGTATATCAACTGTCACTTGATCCAAATTTATCGGTTGTGTATTTGCCCTTTTCTTTTCTTTCTTGGAGTCTATATTTCTGTTTAGTTTTCTTTTCGATTGTTCAAGGAGTACGTGAAAAATTATCTTCCAATTCTTCAATTTACTATTGTGGTGATAAAACTAATTCTTCCGTTATTCAATTTGATTTAATATTCTGGAGATTTATTGTTTTTGAAATTTACTTTTGATTTTATTTTCGATTTTCTATTTTTTTGTAATTTACTATAGCGATAATTTACTATAGTAAATTATCGCTATATAGTTTTTTATTAAAAATCTGGATTTCCCAGATGGTTGATTTTTATGTCTTAGTATACACAATTCCTAATTGTGAATACTAAAATATTGACAAAAATAACTGTACATTACATAACTTCCCCCTTTAAAACCGGAGGTTAACATGAATCAATAAAAAGTAACGTAAAAAATTACATTCAATAACTTTTTTTTTTTTTTTTTCGTATGTTTTATATGTTTTTGTGTATTTTGTTTCTGTTTCTTTGTATTTACAACTTCAATAAAATTAAAAATTTACATTTTGTTCTGTATTTACAAGGAAAATAAAAACTGTACAATTTACGAGGTTTGTGCGTGTGTTTGTTTGTGTATCTTTGTGTTTTTATTTAAAGCATTCGCTGTAACGTTTTTTGTATAGTGGAGCCAGTATTGTGTCTTTATCGAATATTTTGATTGAATTTTTGTGGTTGAATGTGATGTTTTTGTGAATTGGTTGTTTTTTTGTTTGTGTTTGGGTTTGTGTTTTGTCTTGCGGTGAGTTGTTTTGTGGGTTTTTGTTTTGGTGATAGGGTTTTATTCGTCTTATGTTTATTTTCATTTTGTTGTTGTTTTTGATTATTGTGGCGACGTTTTTGTTAATTTCTAGGAGTTTGAATGGACCCTCGTATTTGGATTCGAATCCTTTTGTGAATGGTTTTTTTATTAGGATGAAATCTGTTGTTAATACTATTTTTCCGTCTAATTCGGAGTCCGGTCTTCTTTTTAAAATTCCTTTTGGTTTCTGTTCGGTGGTTTCGCTATTTTTGTTTGTTATTTGTTTGCTGTTTTCGGTGTTTTTGTTTGTATCTGATTTAAGTGATGGCAAGTTTGTTGCTTTTCCGAAAATTTTGTATGCTGGACTTTCATTATCTGTTGAATTTGGGCTATTTCGTAGTCCGATTAATATTGTTGGAAGTTGGTTTAGCCAGTTTTGGTCATTGGCTTTTGTCCTGATGCTTTCTTTTAATGTTCTGTGAAACCGTTCGATTTTCCCATTTGATTGTGGGTTGTAAGCTGTTGTTCGATTTCTTTTGATATTGTATTTGTTGCACAGTATTTTGAACATTTCTGATTCGAATTGTCTGCCTTGATCAGTTATGATTGTTTTCGGTTGGCCGTAACGAGCTATCCAGTTTAGTTCGATCATTTCGCAGATATTTTTTGCTGTGATTTCTTTTATTGGGATCGCTTCGAACCAATTGGTTTTTCTGTCTATAATTGTTAGTAGATATTTGTAGTTGTCATTTGGTGGTAGTGGTCCTACTACGTCTGTGTGTATTGTTTCAAACGCTTCACTGCTTGGGAAGTTCACTTTTTGTGTTTTGAGTTTTTTTGTTGTTTTGTTTAGTTGGCAGCTGTGACAACTCTTGACGTAGTTTTTGATATCTTTCCGCATGTTAGGCCATATATAGTTGTTATGTATTAGCTCGAATGTTACTTTGTTTCCCGGGTGATTAATCTTGTGTATCTTTTCGATACAGTTTTGGCGGAATTCCTCCGGGAGTAATATTCGTTTATTGCTTTCGTTGGAGACGTCGTGCCATACTCCGTTGAGTTCTTGTAGTTTCAAACTGTGTTTAGTGGGGAGTTTGTTAATTGTTTCATTTTGTTTGGATTTAATTTGATCCAATTCGATTATCTCTTCGAATTCCAGGGAGTTTATGTCACTTTCGTTTCTTGATAGAGCGTCCGCTGCTATGTTTGATTTTCCTGCTATGTAGTTTATTGTGCAGTTGAATTGTGAAATGAAATTGATTTGTCTGATCTGCCTTGGTGAAGGATTCTTCATTTCGATCGCTTTAGTTAGCGGTTTGTGATCTGTGAATATTTTGAAGTTTCGTCCTTCAAGCAAATGTTGGAAGTGTTTGATTGCCTCGTGTATTGCCAGGAGTTCTCTGTCGAATGTTGAGTATCTTGTTTGGTGTGACTTTAGTTTTTTAGAGAAGAATCCTAGTGGTTGTTTGCCGTGTTTGTTTTCTTGAAAAATTGTTGCGCCCATGGCAAAACCTGAACAGTCTGTTGTTAGTTGGTAATCTAGCTCTGGATCTGGGTAACCGAGTAGTGTTGCTGTCGACAGACTTTTTTTGGCTTTCTCAAAAATATCGGTTGTCTGTTGTGTCCAGTTTATTATGACATTTCGTTTTGTTTTGATAATGTCATTTAGTGGTGCTAGTAGTTTGCTGCAGTTTGGGATATAAGAATGATAAAAGTTTACCATTCCTAGAAATCTCCTCAACTCTCTTGTGTTTGTCGGCAATTTGTAATTTTTTATGTTGTTTATTTTGTTTTCAATTGGTTGTGTTCCTTTGTCGTTTAGCGTATGACCAAGGAAGTTTATTTCTGTTTTTATAAATTCACATTTTTGTATATTTATTTTCAATTTTGCTTTGTTCAGCGTTTCAAATACTTTTTCTACATCTTTTAAATGGGTTGCTTTATCTGGGCTTGTAATTAGAATGTCGTCCAGGTAAGCAATTGTGTTTTTGTTGTTTTTCATTGTTTGGTCCATGAATCTTTGGAAAGTTGCTGCGGCGTTCCGTAAACCAAAAGGCATTCTGTTGTACTCGAACATTCCTATCGGTGTTGTTATTGCTGTCTTTTTTACATCTTCTTTTCTAATAGGTATCTGGTGGTATGCTTTTTGCAAATCTATTTTTGAGAAGTATTTGACGCCGTTTATTCGGTTTATTATGTCTTTTATTATAGGTAATGGGTAGCTGTCTGGTTCTGTTATTTTATTCAGAAGTCTGTAATCGCCGCAAGCTCTCCAATCGCCATTGGCTTTTTGTTTTAGCATCAGTGCTGAGGACCATTCAGAGTTTGAATGTCTGACTATGTTATTTTCCAATAGTTCGTTGAAAATGTTTTTTGTGATTTCTATTTTTTTGGGATCCAGTGGTCTTACTTTTGCATGTACTGGGTTTCCATTTGTCAGAATTGCGTGTTCGATGGTTTGTTCTGATTTGTCATCGAATTGGACTGGTTCCATTAATTCTTTGTATCGTTCTAGGATTTTGTTGATTTCTGGTGTAATGTTTTCTAGGTTAGTTTTGCTGTTTGTGTTTAAAGTTACCACGCCTATGTCAATTTTTGGTTTCTCTCTGTTGCTCGTGATGTGTCGTGATGTTGTTGTTTCGGTATTTTCTAATATTTGTTTGTTTTTGCAATCCACTAGGAGGTTGTACTTTGTTAGGAAATCTGCTCCTATTATTGCTTGTTGAACGTCAGCTATTGTGAATGTCCACTTGTAATTTTTTGTGTTTATATTCAGGTTTAGTGTTTGTTGTCCGAATGTTTTGATGCTTGTTCCGTTGGCTGCTGTTAACGGTTTATCTGCAGTTTTTGTATTTTTATACATGTAATGTGGCAGTAATGAGATCACCGAACCGGTGTCTATTAGAAAATCAGTGTTATTTGTGTGCACCCAAAATGTATTGTTTTTGCCACCTAATGTGGGTGCTATCATTAGTGACTTTTTTAGTTTTCCTGCTCTGTTTTATGATAGTCGCAGGGTTTTACGCATTTGTATGCTTTGTCGCCAAATTTGTTGTGAAAGTAGCAGAGGTTTTTGTTTAGGAGATCATTTCTTGAATCCCTTTCTTTGCTGCTGTTTCGGTAATTGTTGTATCGGTTTGGGGAGTTTGACCGGTTTCTGTAGTGACCGTTTGGGGATTGTCTGTGGCTGTAGTTCTGTCTATTGTTTTCGTTGGGTGCTCGTTCGTAGTTTTGTCTGTTATGATTGTATGATAGTTGGTCTGTGTTAAAATTGTTTCTGTTGAATAGGTCTCTGTTTTCGTTTGGATTGAAATTTTGCCTGTTGTATTTCTCTTTTATTTCGGCTAGTTCCGCTTTTATTTGTCTGTTTTCGACAATTATTTCGTCAAATTTGCTGATCAAAGTGTTTATTAATCGGTTTGTTGTTTCATTTGGTTCTGTGTTTTTGTTGGTTGATTGGGTGTTGTGATTAGTTTTATTTCTGTTGTAGTTTTGGGTACTGCAGATTGTGGGGTAGATTTCTTCGTTTATTTTATCTGCTATGTCAGCAAGTGTTTCGACGTCAGCGTTACTGCTAGCAGCTAGGATTCGTCTAATTTCCGGTGGCATAGCGCGCATGAAGAATTCTTTCACCAATTCGTTGGAACCGGAGTTTGTTATGTTTGGTTGTAGATACTCCAGTTTTTGTTTTAATTGTCGTAGGAAATCTGTGGGCTTGTTGTCCCCTAACTGTGTATTGTTGAGGCATGACTCTAGCATTTGCCTTCTGTTGACTTTGTTTTTGTTGGTCAATATGTTACACAGTTTTGTAAAAGGGTCGTCGTCTTTTGATATTTCGTCGATTTGATCGGCGATTTCATTTAATTTGTTGCTTGGTAGTGCCGCTATTATGTTGGAGCATAAGGATTTTGTTGACTTGACTCCCGATAGCGTTAAGGTTAGTTTCGCGAATTCTAACCATTTTTGCGGTGTTCCGTTGTCATCTGTGAAATAGTTGGGGATATTTGTTTTTGGGTTGATTATTGAATTAATGGTATGTGTGTTTTCTGGGTTGGTGTTTGGGTTGTAGTAGTAATTTGTGCTTTCAGGTGTTTGAGTATTATCGTAGTTGTTGGGTGTTTGTGGAATATTTGTTGGATTTGTTTGATTTGAAGCCATCAATTGTTTTGTTGCTGTTTTTTTTTTTTTTTATTGTTTGTTGTGCAAAAAAAAATAGTGGTTTGTTTGAAGGATATGGCCTACTGTGTTCGGCCAACAGTGTCACTAGCCTTTATAGTTCTATAATAACTATTCTGAAAGGTTTCGTGATTGAAAGAAAACGTCGAATGCGAGTGTCGTGTTGTGTTTGCTTTGCTTCTGACACCAGTTGTTAACTTATTTTCGGTATTTATTATATTAATGTATTATGTTATGCTAGAAATTTGAAGGACCCGATAGAGTCACCAGAAAAAACGTGTTGGGACTATCGGGGTGCGTGTTGTGTAACAATAAATAAAATAAAATAATATAAACAATAATATACTAATCTAACACTTTTATTCAACCAAATAAAAAAAACCTTGAGTGGGGATAGCAAAGTATATCAATTGTCTCTTGACTCGAATTTATTAGTTGGGTATTCGTTCTTTTTTTTTTTGAGTCTGGTTTCTATTTAACTTTCTTTTCGATTGTTTAGGGAATACAAGAATAGGTAATGAATATTGCTGTAAAACTTGAATTGAACAGGATTTTGGTAGGAAAGTATATCAACTGTCACTTGATCCAAATTTATCGGTTGTGTATTTGCCCTTTTCTTTTCTTTCTTGGAGTCTATATTTCTGTTTAGTTTTCTTTTCGATTGTTCAAGGAGTACGTGAAAAATTATCTTCCAATTCTTCAATTTACTATTGTGGTGATAAAACTAATTCTTCCGTTATTCAATTTGATTTAATATTCTGGAGATTTATTGTTTTTGAAATTTACTTTTGATTTTATTTTCGATTTTCTATTTTTTTGTAATTTACTATAGCGATAATTTACTATAGTAAATTATCGCTATATAGTTTTTTATTAAAAATCTGGATTTCCCAGATGGTTGATTTTTATGTCTTAGTATACACAATTCCTAATTGTGAATACTAAAATATTGACAAAAATAACTGTACATTACACTTCTCTATCAACTCTTCTGCTTTACGTTTTTCTTTTAGCATTTTGTTGGGCAAAATTTGAGAAAACATACGATTTTGTTTGAATTATACGAAAAAGTAACATAAAAATGGTGACAAATTCAAAGTTATAGTAAAGACCTACAAAGGAAAGGAAAAAACATAAATTATAATATAATAAGATAAAAAGGAAAAGAAAATAAAATGGAAAATATAAATAAAAAAGGAAATAAATTAACTTTATAACAATAAACGCAAGAAATCAAAAATTAAAAAAGTACCAATTTAAACAAAAATATCCAACGGTTAAAAGATTGAAAGAATGATAAAAAGGAAAGTAGAGTAAAAAATTAAGAGAACTGAGAAGAATGAATAGGCCGAACAAGCAAAATTTTTGATAGGAAATTTGGGAAAAAATAATTTCAGAAAAATATCGGAAAATTATAGAAAACGAAACGCCAGAAAGAGAAAAAGACAAAGAATAAGAGGTAAAGTTATATTCATGCCGAAAATGATTATATCGAATAATGGCATAGGTTTTGCAGCAGTCACATCACAAATCAATAAAGTAATGATAGCATGAGATTTTGATAAAAGGAATTTGGAAAATGACTGTTAGGAAAAGTTATAATAGTAATAAGTTGAGAAATGGTAAGATCAGAGTAGCAGTTATTTTGTATGGATGGAAAAAGATGTTAAGACATATTAGTAGAGTTTATCCACTTTCCACAGGAAGGGAAACTGATTTACATCAAGGTGTCAAAGAAGGAAGAATGATCAATTCTGTTAAAATTCATTTTGTGAATTTTTTTATGTTACCAGGTGTGTAGTTGTCTGACACTTTTTGTCAGAAATGAGGTAAAAATCAATATTCCATTTTGCGTTTCAATTAAATTATAGTTTTGAAGGTTTTTTTAAATGCAAGATTTGAGTAAGTTTTGAGGATATTTTGTTTTCTTCGTGGCGTTGGATATATTATTATTTTTCTAACTGATTCGAGTTATTATTATAGCTACAAAAATAAATAAAGAACAAATGGAATTATTAGAAGAATTTAATAATCTTTGTCAAATGAAGAGGTTTATTTTACAATCAAATAAATTCAGATATTTTAAAAATTGACTTCTTATTATGTGAGATTCTGATCCAGGGTCAGTCCTGGATTTTTTGGTGTCCTAGGCAAAAACTAAAATTTGCGCCACTTGTAAATACTTCAATAACGCATTATATAAGCTCAAAAATAAAATTCAAATTAAATAATATATTATAAAATAAAAACGACTATAAACAGAAAGAAAAATCCTTTTTATTAAATAAAATTTTGATAGGCAAAGAATCTCACAAATATGAAATAACTACTGAACAGTTTGCCTGATTTTCTCTAGTCGTCCTCACCATTTGTAGATAAGGAGAAAGTTTCTAAATGCATGTTTTTATTGCTTTTTAACGAATCGCTTATGTTGTGTTATTGAGCTGGTGACAAAATTAAAATTCTTAATCTGACTCCAAGCGTGTCTTTGACTTGACCCACAAATAACACTTAACAACCGAAATCTCTATTGATAATCACAAATAAATTTCACTTTACACTGACAATCAATTCAACACTCTGCTTGGTGACTATACAATACTTATTATAACACTCAGTGAGGAATAGCACTTGCGTATAACACCGAATTAAAAGATCACAAGTTACTGATTGGTTTATCAACTGGGACTTTGAGCTGGTTGTTTTCTTTGACCTTCACAATTTATGCAAATACTCAAGTAACTTCTTTTCGTTTTCTTTTTCAACTAATTCTTTTCTTCAAATCTTCTCCAATAATGACCACAGATTTAATGTTACGTTGGTTAAAAACATGTTTTCATAAAGAAAAGTTTTTTGGTACTGAAAATTTACTATTAACAAGGGACTCTTATGGTTGCCATTTAATGGATGAAGTGACAAAAGAACTAAAGAAGCTATGCAGTGCAATGCCAATCATAATACCTCCAAAAACTACGTCCTTTTTACAGCTACTGGATGTTTCAATTAACTATCCATTTAAATATTTTAAAAGAGCAGCTTGGAATGATTGGCTTATAAATGGTAAAGAGGAATTTACAAAAAAAAGGATTCAGGAAAAAACCGACCTATCAAGATATTGCTAATTTTACATCTTCAGCTTTAAAACAAATTTCACCAGAAATAATTGAACGGTCATTTAAGTGTTGCGGAGTTGGAAAGATTGGAAAAGAAATATGTTAGGAAAAACTGAATAGCCGACTTCAAACTGTTCTTAAATCAGATGAATCAAATATTTTTGAAATCGAAACCGAACCAAATGATACAACTTACGAGCTGGTCGGGGTTGATGAAGCTAATGAAACTGTTGATGAACATGTAACTGATAGTCTGAGTTCTTCCTCTGATGATGATAAATATGTCAGCGAGACTTCCAGTGAAGTTGATAGAGGAGCTATTAAAATTGGTTCAGATGAGTAATAAGTAACACTTAAAAAATAATTAATAAATTTTTATCGGACTATGTTCTAGTTTTTCTATTATTATATACAGTTGAATTAATGCAGTGGTCGCCAACCCTGTGACCGCGGGCGCCCTGGTGCCAGGCAGCTGTTTTATGTGTGCTATCAGAAAAAAAAGTAAATAAAGCAAATTAATTGAAATTTGAACGAATTTCTTAATTAAAAAAAAATTAAAATCGATAAATTTCGAAATTTTAAGATAATAATAAGCATATTTTTATTTTTCTAAATATATTTCTTTATATATAATTTGTGTTTATATATTTTCTTTTGTGATTTTAAATTTGTTATTTTGCTGTACACTTGCAAGACCACTAATTGTTTATTGTTTTTAAATTTGATTAAATCTAGGTATCAACTTGTAATTTATTATTTCTCTGATCATTCAGTTGAAAGGTTATAAAGTCAAAAGTGAAAAAAATTTTTAATTCTAAAATGAGTGCAAGTAAAAGACAACTGTTGGCGTATGTGGGGAAGAGAAAATTTTCGTACGCTTCATTGTCACACATACCAAACCTCACCGTTCCACTCGGACACTTCCCATGCATACTCCAAATGATCATGTATATATTCCCACGCGTGAGCCCGTGACGGTGTTCCACGTTGGTGCTGCTCACACGGGTTGGACAAGGTTAGCAGGTGAGCCTCTGCCTTAAGACTACTCCTAACCCTGTCTCGGTTCAGGTTCCCTGGTGCCTTAGAAGGTCTTACCCGTTCCTCTACGTATCATTCAGTCCATCCCTGGTCCAAGGGGACGACCTTGTATTACTACCTATATCCGATTATCATCCTGTCAATCGCATTTACATTCGTATCTTGCATGTCAAAATCACTCACCAAAAGACAATAACACTTATATTAAATTCACAACAATCATTACACTTATATTAAGAAAAGGGACTGTCACAAGATTAAATGTTCATTGGTGATAAATACTTATGTCAGTTTCAGACTCTTGCAGAACAAGGTAATTGAGATTGGTCAGTTGAAAACTTCGCCGTCTGCAAGGATTTCGTCGATGTCGACTGGCAATCGTGGATTGGATATATACTTTATACCTTCTGCCGGAATTACCCGGAAAATTTCCTTCGTGGGGATCGAATGGCTGGCAGAGATTTCCTTTGTGGTAGATTTGGCTACCGATAGAGACGCCTCGAGTGCGGCCATCGCATCCCGGCGTTTTTGGTTCTTCTCGGCTCGAGTTGGCCGTTTCCGTTTGCGAGGAGGCATCGAGACATTCGCGAGGGGTGCAGCAGAGGGTGCCACTACCACGGGGGTCATGATGGGTTCGGAAGGGCCACCTACTGGGGGCTGACGACCGGATAGTATCGGAGCTGGGATGGGCGTCAGACAAGAGCCATGCCCCCGACAATTTGATGTAGATGTTTGAGGAGTCTGATGGTGCAGCGGGAAAACATTGGTGCTGTCTAACACGGGAAATTCTCGAACTCTTTTGGTCAATTCTGCCTCCGTATACACTTTATGGAGGGCTTCGGATTGTGCCTTAATTGTCAGCCGTTGACAACGGCTTTCTTCCAGCAGGCTGTCCCTGCAATGCTCCAATCGAAGGATTTTCTTTCGCTCCTCTTTCATTTGTGGGCGGGGAGAACCACGTACCTTCATAGAGATCGATTCTCTTTTTCAGTGCCCCGATATACGAGTGGAGTTGTGCTATGTCCGCGTTTTTATCCGCGCATGAGAAACACGGACGAAGTTCCTTAGCGATATTAGATTTTGAGGTCATCTAGAAAGCAGAAGATAAATAATAATCAGTAGGTTTATTTATGCGAGGTCTACACCATCACCTACGAACTCAGTCACTCCGTCAATCATTCCATTCAACAATACCTGTAGTAGTGGACAACATCCAACATCATTCTATAGGTAACGGTTTTATCTCAATGGTTCTCAAAATTCGGGATACGCACACCCTATTCCTTACCTATCGTTAACGTTATTCATCCTATTTTTATGATTTCGAAATGCAACGAATTCGCTCACTAAGGCCGAATGTTAGTGTGTATTACCGTAATCATGTGATGAATTTTTCCTTCTACTTCTCTACTAGCATATTACTCAATAGAGTACAAGTCATCTGTGTGGGTGTATGCTTGTCATAGTAATTCGTCGTCGATTCTGTTATTAACCTACTAGTAGATGAGTGTCGCAGAATTTATCATTTTCTCCATGTTATCAGTGAAATTTATTCGACAATAAAAAAAAATCGGCTATAAAATACGAGATCGACGTTCTATCTTAGGAATTATCGCTATGACGTTAAATCTTGGCTCTCTCTTTATCACTTGACAGGTCCTATCTATTATAGCCCGTTGGCGACGAGTGGACTTATAAAGTGGTTATTGCCGGCTAATCTAATTTGCCGATGCTTTCGGACGGCTCGCTTATCGATCTGTCGTCGTCTCCTTGAAAGAAAATCCAATTGCCGGAGCAAATCTTACCACTGGCTGTTATAGAGTTTCGCCCAAAACGAAGGGAGTATTTACCTTTGTTATCGCGAAAATTTTCTATTCCGTCTAGATTCGATAATTATCGATGATAAGGGCCTATCAAGATGAATGTTCACGTCTACTGCCTACAGACGGGGTTACGGAGAGGGATCTAGCCGCTAATGTCTTGGCGATGTTCATCTCCAACTAAATCTACGTTCAGGACTAAATCTCCGATGAATCCCGTGGATTTCTACAAGGAAATACTGCTCGTTACCGTGCCTACATCCGATCTAACGATCCTAGCCGCATGGAAATCAGACGTTTACGAAAGGAAATTAATTGTTCCGTATAAAACATCGAAATACTTGGAGACTTTCTGTGATTCTCAACCGATGAAGTTCCTATCTCCCGTCGGGCTTTTATCGTCCCAAAGCAAAATATCGTATGAGATTGACCGATCGTCACTCGGTGGACAATGTTTCCGTATAAAATACCTGTCATTCTCTAGATGTCCTCACTCCTCCTGACTCACCTAAGTGCGACAATCATCGCTGCCACCGCACTTAGACCGCCAGGAGGGACGATGCCATCTCCCAATCATTATGCTTTAATATTCATAAATCATAAAAAAAAAATCGAATGAAACGATTAAATAAATGGATATATTCGAAGTGAGGTTATTCATTATATGACAAATTACTTATCTGGCGACCACGCCGTCTGAGTTTCGAATATGATGCCGCTTCACGATAATCGAATTATTTCATCATTTCACTTTATTGTCATGTTGGCTTCGTATAGATCTCCAATGTCACTTCGAATAGTCATTCCGGGAGTTTCTTCTACCAATTTATCTGGAATTTTCGCATCATATTGGATTCCCAGACGACATCGTCGCCAGTAGCATGGAGAGAGAGGAACATCTTTCGAAATCAAATTTTTATTTTAATAAATTATTTCATCTTATCATTCTTTTTATATTAACAACAAAAATCATTCAAATCAATCACCATAACTTACCAAAACAGTTCCTTCGAGAGTGTTGAAAATGTAAAGTTCGGGTTGTCAACTTGATCAGTTTCCTTTAGTCCAGTAGACTCTATCTAGTTCTGTAAAAGTACTTGAATATCGTTCTGTAGATTGTGGTTAATAAGTAGTTTCGGTTAGTAACTTGAATGAATGTCGTCCCTGTAATAGTTTGGTTAAAAGTGGTACCTAAGGTTTGTCAAATTTTACCTGTAATAGTTTGGTTAAAAGTGGTACTCTATTAATTTTTCGCGTTTCTTATATACTATTTCTCGTCCAATCAGGACGCACCTTGGTTGTAATATTATTATTTATTATTATTTATGTGTTTTTTATTATACTATGTTACATTTTTATGCCTTTTCTTATTTCTATTATTATTTTATTTATTTTTCTATTTTTTATTATTCCTCTCCTGTTTTTCCTGTGACTTTATTGTTTTTTTGATTATATTAGAATTTTTTGTTTAATTGGTTTACGTAGTAGTTTATTTTTATTTTATTCCTAGTTTCTGGTTGTTTTTCCTTATATTTATTATTTTATTTCCCTTATGCTATTATGTGTGGTGCATTATTTTCTTATTCATCTTATTTTTCGTTTTTTTATTTGTTTTCATTAGTTATTTTATTCCCTTTATTGCCGTTATGCTTAACTAAATCACTTGTTCTTTTATTTTTCGTGTTTTTTCGTGCGATTTATTTTATTCCCCTTATTTATCTTGAACCGGTTTTGCAACACTCTCGAAGCGTTAGCCCAACAAATCACTCCGGGGCCCGTTAAAATTGCGCCCCGCAATTCACATAATATCATACAATCACATCATACCTTCTCTTGGTCTAACAACTAATCTCACAACCAAATTTTATACAAACATAAAATTAAAATAACTAGATAATACTTTAATTAAACAGATAAAAGGACAAATGTAGGCAAGCAGTGGCCACTGTAGGTGACCGGATTTATACACACCCAGTTTATGAATAGTCGATGTCACATGATCTCAGGGTTCGCAATGTTATCACTGTCCTGGTTGGTTGCTTTTCGGGGATCTTGGGAATTCTGGATTGGACGATTGGTCGAGGTTGGTGCTGTGGAGAGCCGGATTGTAACGGGTATTTGATCAAGAGACAGATTTTGCTGTATTTGGTTGAGTGGTCTGATTGTTGAAAATGTACTGTTCGTTTAGGTACATTTCGGAATCGTAGGTTCTTTCTTTTGGGTTTCTCGGCTAGTGACTGGTTTCTTTTCCATGCTCGATAGATATCATATGCTTTCCAGATGACTAGCGCGCAGATGATAATGGTTTCGCTGATTGTAACGTAGAGTAAAACTTGGTTTTCTTTTGCTTCTTTCTTTACGATGATTTCCTTCAATGGTAGTGGATTGGTTGATTCTTGTAGGAGGGTTTCAAGTTGTTCGATTCTTTGTGTTTGCAGGTTGAATTGTTTTTGAATCCTCTGCCAGACGGCTTTGTTCCAGCATTGTTTCGGGATGTTGTTGGGGAGCTTTCTTTCGTTTTTCAGTTTGGTTAAAAGATTTTGCTGTTTCCCGGGATTCTCCAGGTGTTGGGATTGACTGCCACTTGGGTATTCCGTTTGTCGCTATCATCATTATTGTCACTAGGGTTACTCCGAACCACATGCTTACTATACGAAAATTTTATTTACAATTATTTAACTGCTTATTCATTTTTAATTATTGTCGGGTTTTCTTTTTACGGGTTTTCTCGATGTCTCATCACTCTCGTTTCTGCTTTTATTACTCGTTTCTCAATTCGGGTAGTTACTTCTCATGTGTTTGTCTCTTTCGTCCTAACTGTTGCTTTAGGGTTATTATTTTTCTTTTAATACTTTTATTTCTTGTGTTGCTTTTTCTAGATTTTTATGGTTCATTATTTGTAGGAAATCATTTTCTCTTTCTCCGTCTTCTTCGTCATCTATTTCTTGGTATTTGTTGTTCATTCTTTTCATTATTTCACATTCCTTTTGTTTCTGGTGTAGTTGGAGTTTGTAACTCTTTCAGGCTTCCTTGATATTTCCGTGCCTCGGTTTTTCCAATAATCACTAATCACTTCATCTGCTTTTCTACTGGCCCTCTCCTGCCATAATTCTTCCGCGATCTTTTCCCAGTTTCTCCTCGCTTTCTTTGCTCGTGAAGCCATTCATTTTCCTCCTCTACTTCTTTCTTTACTTCTTCTAACAAGGTATATTCTCTTTTCAATACTTTAATCATTTTTCGATTATCTCTCCACCTTTCTACTAATCTTTCGTTTTCTTGTCTCTCCTCTTGTAATTCTTCTTGATAGTTTTCTTCCTCTCCACTTCTTCCACTTCGATTTCTCCTTCTTCTAACTCGATTGTAGATGTTATGATAGGTTGTCCCGTTTTCAGTGTTCATTTTCTATAATATATACATGATTAATAATTGCGCTACAGTGCGGCTTGTACTTATACATTTATATGTAATTTTATCTAATCAGTGTACAGTCTCATAAATACTTTTATCATACTATTAATTTTTTTGTTGGGATACAGGTCCCGATTTTTTGTATTTTCCACCCCTTCATTTATCTTTATACAAAAGTTTTCTTCCTGGCCTACATACCCTTCATCGCTTTCTATTGACGTTTGTAGTTGGAGTGCGATAGGATCAAATGGGATGTAGAACCGAGGAATCTGCGCTCCTAAGCTCTTGGAACTTCGTCTCTTAGCTGCTCTTGACACGTTGAGTTCCTCGTCTCACAGGTATGTCAGATACCGGGTTTCATTCGTCTCTTACCTCGATCTGTTTTTCTAAACTCCTCCGCCTTTTCACCGTCCTCCCCGTTTCTTGATCTCCTTTTCGAGGTTTTTTGATGTTTTCATCATACATCTTCTCTCATTTTTCCAGTTTCTTATTCTTACAGGCTAGCACTATATTTCTTTGTTCTAGTGCCCCTTTATAGCCGTTATTGTCTCTTTCGAGGTCTGCCACCTTATTCACGAGTTCAACAATTTCTACCTGAATGTTGCAGGATCATCTCTTCCATGGCGGTATTCTCTTGTTCCTTTATAGACAGTTTCATGGCCAGATGCCTTCAAACTCCATGGCCTTGGTCTTGCAGGTTTGACTTCGTGCGGCTATTTTCCTGAGCCTCCTTAGCTCTTCTCTTGATCAAGATTTTCCTCCCATTTTCCTTGTTCGCTTTCGTATTCCAGCCTTCCGAGGTAATTCCTTCATCTCTGTTTTAATCTCTCGATGTTGTCTTTTCCACTTTTCTGGCTTCTGCCAATAGTTCGACGGGTTTTCCTTTCCTTCTTTTTGTTTTTCTACCTCCCGTTTTTTATTCTCATCAGTTAGCCTTTGTCCGTGACTCCTGTACTAAGTTGCTTTAGGTAATGACCGTGGGCCTTCTTGTCGCGTATTTTCTAGTGCTGCCCACTTGGCTGTCTCTTTTACATGTTTCTGCCTCTGTTCGTAAATTTTGTATCCAACCACTTGGAATTGGTGGTTTTCCCATTCTCTGGCCTTCTTCGAGGATAGTTTCGCGTCTTATTGATAATTGTGCCATTACTTTGGCCCATTCGTTTCTCTGTGTACTCCATGATTTTTATTTACAGTTGTTTGGGGCTTCAGTTCGGTTCTTGTGTCATCTTTGTCTGAAATAACGATATTATCTAACTCAACGTGTACATTTATATTTGTTCTAGTATTTATTTATTGTTACCATTCTAATTAGGTGGGGTGTTTAGCAGTTTTCCGCTTAAGTTTACCATTGGTAGATTTGGGGTTTTCCTACACTATATATAATATTTTACTGGATATATCGCCGATTTACAAATTAGTATATACAACATTATTCGACTCGCTACTCGGTTCTACTCTCCCATCTCGTCTCACCGCTATTTTATGTATATGGTATCGTTTCTCGTCAGTTCCTCCACTTTTTGCTGCAAGATGTAAATTCGTCCGCTCCGGATGCTGGACCTTCTTCCTCTAATGGTCTTTGATAGCATACGAGGTTTTCCTGCTGTGTGGAAACTCTGTTCATGCATACTTTGGTGGTTCATCATTGCGAGGTCTAGTTTTGCTTTGAACGGCCATTCTATTAATTCGTCGTATAACCCTTTACACATTCAAGAAGAATACCGAAAAATGTGTTCCGCGTGCGCTTCCATCTCCGTTGGGATAAACTTTCATTTATTTTATACCGTTTTTCCATGAAAAAATGCTGGACTAGCAATGTTATATCTTCTCATTTCTCGCTCTTTGGCTTTTCTCCTGTACTTCCGTTATTTTCCATATGTAAGGAGCTGTTGGTACTAGTTCGTTGAGGTTATTTCGCTTACTTTTTGATGTAGTTCCTTCACCATTTTGTTGATGGTTTTCCACTAGATTGTCTGTATCTTTGTACTTGTTCTTGCTCTTCGGATTGCTTCTTTCCTTGCAATAGCTCTTTTACCAACGCTTTAGTGAGATATCTCTCTTCCAACTTTTCGGTTTCTTTTCCGTGTCTTGTATACCGTTGGACCATATTCCGCGGTGGTTGATACGTTTTCTGCTAGATGTTGGGTAGTTCTCCTCGGGTAATGTTTTTTGGCAAACCCCATTTTCCTAACACATCACGTTATCTTTTTCTTTTCACATTCTTTCAGATGTTGGAGAGTTTTTATTACTCCTGATTTATCGCATTTGTTGGGACATTCTCCTCGGAATTCCGCGCACACTGTTTCCTCTTGTACATTATGATGTTGTTAATTAATTTTCTTCGGGTATCGGTCTCTCCGCAATATTCGCATTTCTCCAGCCTTTCTATACATCGACTTGATGTTCTTCCTCTTCATTTGCTTAATCGCTTTGGCAGAGTTAGCATTGACTGATCTTATACTCACACTTCTCCATATGTTGCTTTGCTTCCATATTACTCTCTCCAATTGCAACGGGGTGTTTTTGCATCCTAAATTTGCATTTAAACATATCTTTCACAGCTGCCTTATCTTCGTTTGTATCACCAAACTTGTTATCATGGTTTCTTTACATACTGGGGACCATTGTGGTCCTTCTTTATTATCTCCTCTACACATTCCTTACACATTCGGATCCACATCTGGTTGGTGGGGTTCTCTAATAATCCTTGCATATCCCACACGTTACATGGTGGTGTATTCGAATTGTGAGTGGATTTTCTGACTTGTTTCGACAATCTCTTTGAACTCTTTCGTTTCGTTGTCCATTTCTATAATTAGATATATATATATACACTATTCGTTACGGTACATTTCGCATTTCTAGTTTACAGTTATTTACATTTTGTTTTGTTGGGTTAATTTATGCTGGAAGAGTCGGCCTTTGTCCGCCCTCTTCCCTACTGGTTAACCATTCCTGACAGTCTCTAATCTCTTCTCTTGCAAATCTCTTCGCGATTCTCATTAAATCCTCTTCCTGTCCCGGGCTGTATCGCGATATTCGTCTATCTCGCTGATCTTGTTCTATTTTATTCGTTGATCTCGTTAGTCTCAAATAAACTGAACCCTTTATTAGACTCAGACTAGATTTCTTTGTTACAGCCAGTCTTGTTCTGTAAATTTGAAATACTTGAGCTAACATTGCACATTGGTGTTTCCACATCTCCTCAGTTTGTCGTGTTGTGATTTTACTCATTGTTATTGCATCATCTTAATTATATACAACATTTCAACCCTCATCTAATTTTATTTCATTATTATTTATCCCCTAATTTATATAATATTGATACCGCGCTTATATAAATGATATCGATATACGGTGATATAAATAAACTATTATCTACTTACTTTTTACAATCTATATACAGTC